>JABUIW010000124.1:5668424-5688761 GCA_013363375.1 Menidia beryllina | reverse complement strand
TTTTTAATGGAGTCATCAAAGGTAGAGTCCAGAGAGGCATCTGGACAGTCTGGCTGTTTGAGCGTAGCAGCCAGGAATTGCAGCTAATGACTCTATGTGTATGGGTGAGCGTGTGTGTAACAATTTAACATTAATGCACGAGGAGGCCAAACCCCCCCCCCCAAAAAAAAACGGTTAGAGCAGATCACATAAAGAATGTGCAAACTGAATTATATTTGAGGTGCAAACAAAACAAGATCTCGAAAGCCGAAGGGTCCGTCTGCAACAGCTCAAACCACAACAGTTGGGCAACATTGTGCTGGCGGCTGAAGTGTAAATGAAAAATGTGTGAAATGCAGAAGACCATCACAGCCCTTTTTTCCTGAAAACATCACTTCCACCATGTCAGGCCGGCAGTCTTTGATACTTTATCACGTTACAAAGTGGACTCTCGATGGAGTCACATTTTCTCAGGCGATTACTTTTTAGTTCTCCTCTCAATCAAGTCGCCAGAACATCCCAGCATATTTCTTTCAGTTTCCTCGCAGCTGCTCTTAGTGACGTAACTCGCTCTGCTCTCGCTGTGCTTGCTTAAGGCCTCTCAACATACATGAACTAGAACGATGAGGCGCACTGGCAAAACTTCACAGTCTCAGCTAGACTGGACTTTTCCAGAGAGAGTTTTCTCTGAAGTGATCGGTCTCATGTTGGATCAGTCTGGATTTGGTTGTTTGGCCAAATTTACAAGTTAATTTCAGAATTCCTGTCAATAGAGAAAATATTCCGATAATAGGGAGAAGAATTGGTTAAACTGTGAGTACAGGTGAACCCCAACAACCCAGTCAGCACAACATGTACGTGTACATGTACTGATTAAAACTGCACAGTTAAATATAAACAAATCAAGACTTTTAGAGTGTGGATTTGAAAAAAAAGGTCATGCATGGTAAAAAAACAAAAAAAAACAGGCCGCAGTTTTTTTCTGCATCAGGCCCCGTTAGTCAGGCAGTCTTTGATGTGGTCGCTTAGTGCAGGATGATACTGTTCTCAACCACATCAGACTAAACCAATCCCTCAGTGTTCCTCAAAAGACATAATATGCAACAGTTTGTACTCCAAGTCAACGTCTTTACCAGCTATCACCAACAATAAGTATGGAGGAAGAATGTTTGGTCTCTCTCTAACTTCGTAAAGAGCTGGAAACGTTCAACATACCCTGTTTAACCATGCAAGAAATGTGTGTGTGTGCATGTGTGTGTGTGTGTGTGTGTAGGAGGGGGGTTTCAAATGCTGCTGCAGCTAAAAGAGAAATGTTATTCCTTAAACATGTGTCCCAGTATTTTTTGGACTTGTGTGGTAAATTAGAGGCAAAGAGTTTATATATGTAATTAATGTCCGATTTAGACACACTGGTGGCCCTCTGCTCTTTTCAAGTGAATCTATTTCTTTGTATCTTTTTATGAGGTTGCCTAAATGTAAACGCTCATGTCAGAGTGAATACGAGACGTCATCAATCACTCTGTTGCTTGTTTTAAAGAGAATAATGACCAACAGTGGGTGCCTGGACCTCAACTCATGAAATTATATAATCAAACATTGGAAGACACAAAAGTTCAAATCTCCAAATTCAGTTTCTTGGGTATCACTTTCGTATTTAATAAAATAAAATAAAATAAAAGCATTTGTCACTGCAGAGAAGCATCTCTTCTGCTTTTAACGCTGACTAGAGTTCATGACACAAACTTGTCCAGCAGTGACAATATTTCACAATAAAGAGCGGGACCTCACCAGGCATTAGACCCACTCACAGCTGGTCACCGTGTTAAGGTCACAAAGTGAACAACCGCTGTATAATCTTCTAAAAAGCCCCTGAATAAACAGTGGAAACATTTTCACAACCTCCCTTAACCTTTAGATTCAGCTGCAGTCTCAGAGACCGTGTTTCTGAAGGGGGCCAACAAGGGGTCGACGGGAGGTCTCTGTATGTGTGTGTTCCTGGGTGAGCGCGTTTGCCCGCATCTTTGAGCATGTTTTTCTCTAAATATTTAACTTTGATTATAGTAATCTGCCTCAGATAGTCTCTGTAATGATCATGTTGCTGAAGACATAATCTCCATCAAAGTCTGCAGCTCAGAGCTGTGAGTAAGTGCCTAAAATGACAAAGTGTTTCACGAATGTGCGTCGTTTTAATTCATGATAGAGGCAGCTCAGCTGTCAATAGTGCTTTAAGATAAGAACGAAAAGAACTTTCCATTCTAACAAGTCCACTGCTGTTGTCCACCTGCCATGTGAACCGAAGCCGAACCCTCATGGGAACAAAGCTTTTAATGGTCTGACCAGAAAGCAAGAATCAGAAAGACAGTTAAAACAAAAAGAAATAGAAAGAAATCATAAAAAGCTCAAGAATTGTAAAAAAAAACAACAACTTTCTTTTTTCTTTTGCCAACTCTTTGTTAGTTTAGTGAAAGATTAGTGAAAATTGACATGGTCCTAAATATATATTTTTTTAAGCAAAGATGAGGAAATGTGACAAGCCCACATTATATTGTAAGGGCGACCATACAAAGAATGTGAATTTAACCTGGAAAGCGCCCACACTAAGAGACATTACACCTCAATGTCTCCGCCAGTACCACAGACATGAAACGCTTAAAAGAGGATTTCCAAACACATTATGTTATGACTGAGTAATGGAGACTCGAAGATTTGGCAACAAACCCAACTAAGCATCTTATTAATCTTCATAAAGTGCTTAATGGAAAAGTTTGCTCTTGCTAGAGAGCCAGCTTGTGTTTATTTGAACTTGAAGCTCTGTCGGTATTCCACTTTGGGCCTGACAGGGAAATAAGAAGAAAAAAATTCTGCTTGCCATTATGAAATTTATAGCGTTGCCCTGTTCCCCACAGGTGTTTGCCCTGTAGTTTAGTGAAAAATGTTGTTAGTGGCAAATGCCCATGCCTTATTTTAATAAAGCAAATGCTGTGCTTTTAGCGCTTGATCATAAAAATCCATTTTTTTTTATCGTATGCGTTCAAAACATAATTTCATAATGAAATCTGTGGGAGATCCAGGTGGCAGAGAGAGGAGAAAAGAGTAAAATCCTGAAAACTAGTTTTGACCGCGCTGTAAGCCTGGCAGCGGGGTTTGGAGCCTGAGTGAGCCAGCGGGATGGCTGTGTAGCTGGATGAGTCTGCACGTGCGTCTGAGACGGAAGATTATGTGCTGTTTTTCTCTGTGTCCTTGCCATAAACTGTGTAGCTGCAATTGAAACCTTTTGTTGCAGTTCGGCTTTGTAACTCACAGGCGGTCAGGATGCTTCTGGTAACTGGTAAAGGGGCCATAAAAGAGCCCTGTGCTTTTGGTTTTTGACAAACCACATCAAACGAGCGGAGGGGAAAGGGTTGGAGCAGGTGGACCAGCTTTTAGCGAGGCACACACAGACCTTATTTTGTGAGGATCACAGCACAGATATGTCAGCTGAGAGGCAGTGAGATGGAACATCTTGAACCTGATATATTAGACTTGTGTTGTGGTACATTTCTGAGTGAGTAATGAACTTTATATTACATGCCAGCATGATGCACCAAGAGCTATGGAAAACCATGAGGTTTTGAAATGAAACAATCCTTTTTTGACCAAAATAGGCTATTAATAAGATAGATTAGTCCATCAGAAACATTCACCCTTACAAAAAAAGGAATATGGCCGAAAAGTATTATAAATTACTTAAACAACACACAAGATGAAACAGCTATATCCGTACAGCATCAACCCAAATGTTTCTAAACAAAAAAAGGTGTCTCTGAGCTTTTGAAAAGAAAATATAGGCTTTACAGTAGAATTCTGCATAGTAAGGGTTGTAAGAGAACAAAATATTATGGATTCAAATGAACAGATATTACAGAACAGTGTACTGCAAAGTTGTGCTCTCAGTAAAGGCCCCTGACTAACCACAATAAAACACTTCAGAGCTCAGCAAAGAGACATCTGCTAAAGACTTCAACATTTTTTCTAAAGTCTCACGACCTAACTTGGAAGAAATTAGAAAGAACGAACTGCCCGAGTCAGCTGAAAGAACAACTTTTAGGCTTATTATCAAATTATGCTAAATTTATCTGGTTAAAGGGGGATTTAAACATTTAGAGATACTCTAAATGGATTCTCTTCTTTTCCAACTCTTCCGTCAACATCCCTCTACTTCTCAAACTAATCCTCTAGAACCCAAGATTGTTTTATGGCTTGGTGTACTGACTTAAGGATGCGAGAAGAAAGAGCCATGCGACCACAGCATAAACCAGTAATTGGTTCAGGCTTGAAAACCGATACCTATGCCTTGACCTCTTGAAAGTCGGGCAGCTGAATGGCTTCTCCCCGTTCTGTTCATGTGCCTTCCTGCCTGCCTGCCTGAACTCTCCCGTTCAGAAAAACAAACATGAAATGCAGAAATGTTTTTTCCTGGCTTACACCTTGGTCCCAGGGCATGCAGCCCACAAGCTGACAGGGGGCAAGAGGCCGGTCTAAGGTCCGACTGTCAAACAGTCAAGAAAAATACTAGATGATGGGACTGGGCCTCACTTGTGAGCAAGAAACTGGGATAATTCGTGTTTTTTTGTGTGTTTTTTTTAAAAAGCATTTTAGAATTTTTCCAGGCTTCGAAAGTGCTCTGCAGTGAACAGCTTAGTTATTGGTCACTTAAAAATCGGAACGTGTCGGTCATGAATTTCTGCGTTTCTGTTGTTTCTACATGTAAGCTGAATTGCTGTTACTTTTGGAGAGGAGACCTGTTTTAAGCAATAAAAAAGTACTACAGAAGATCATATCAGCTAAATTAAAAACAATACATTATGAAAACAGAAACTGAATGCAAACTACCTCTGATTAGCACATCTGCCCCTGGGTGACATGTTTTCTTCTCTGTCCCCTCTGCACCAGGTATTTTGGAGATCAAATCAGTGGATGTGGGAGTGGTGGCCATCAGGGGCCTCAGCAGCAACCACTACCTGGCCATCAAGAAGAACGGAGTGCTGTATGGAGCGGTGAGTGCCACTTCCATTGGTAACACGTCATTCTTAATGAGAAAGAAGCCATATACTCCAAATAAAATGTTGTCTTTTTACAGTCCTACAACTATACTTTTGGTGATGTCAAAATGACCCCTGCAATAGTTACATTTGTATTTTTAATTTGGTCATTATGGGACAGAGGAGTTTTTGGAACACTTAATCAAATAATAGACCAAGTTGCTCCACAGTTAGTCAGTTCGAGCTATCATTTCTAGTACCCAGGTTTCCCTTCTCGACTCCATTCAGAAAGAGGGAACACAATCCTCCAGTTTCTCTATTCTGCTCGAGCCCCTCTGGGGAGAACTGCTCTTGATTCATCTGTTTTCTCTCTTTCTTCCACTTTCCTTCATCCCATTCTCTCCCTCTTTTTTCCTTTTCCTTACTTTGAAAGACCCGATTTTCAACGTGTCTCTCTGGAGCCACACCACAGATGAAATGACACACGGCAGACAAAAAAGAAATAGAGGCATTTTGTTGCATGGCCTGAAACTGAATTCCCATGACGTCTTCCGCCCAGTGCAACACAAGCCATAATGGCAGTGGGTAGTGAAGGGCTGGCGTTCGATTACACTTGATGGATTCGCACAGTGACTTCATTATCCTGTGGTGATCAATTGAAATCATTGTTGAATTAAATCTCAGCCCTTACCATTTGATACCCTTTGTTACCATGAATTTGAAGAACAATCACTATGTGAGCATAAATGTGCCATTTGGACATTATACCAATTTTTTTTTAATATAAAATAAGATCTGCTGTTCTCTTTAAAAGAGAACAAAAATAAGTGCCCCAAGTTCTGTGTGTGTTGTATGTTTTATTGAAATGAAAAATGTTAAATAAAGAGTATAAAAAAAAAAAAAAAAAAAAAACAAAACAAAAATAGAAATTCCAGCTCTTTTTTTGCAACTTGTTTTTGGGAGTTGAAGGACCGGATAGAATTCAGCCACCCTTCTCTTTTGTGGAGCAAGTTTTAGCTTAGATGTCTCCTGTGACCTACCATGCAAACGTAAAATTGTCATAAATTGCAATTGAACTATTAAAGCATATTATTATTAATATCTCAGAGAGAACATAAACTGAGCCCGAGAACCATGACTAACAAAACCAACAAACCAAACTTACAATTCCACTCACCCTAATGATTAAACATTTGGCTTACATTTTCATTCTCCAACATTTCCAATGAATTTCTTTAATCTTTAGTTAAACCACAAACATGCCGTAACAAGTCATTTTTCTTCAGCCACAGTCTTCTACGATTGAACCAGCCTAAAATATATGGGACATGTGGAAAACCATGGTTATCAGTGTTGCTCCACTCCAAGATTTCCAAAGTTGAAATTTAGAGCTGTTTTAAAAGGGGCTACTCATATTCAAAATTTGTTTGGAAAGCAGAATTTCCAACCTCCAATTAGCAATACGATTTCTCATAATGATGCAATGCACATAAATCGCATTTCTCTATGAGAATATGCTTTTAAAACCAACAAATAAGCAACCAAAAGCTAACAACACTTTGGACTGTTGATGTCTTATCTATGTCTCTAATGTAGCACAATTTTAAGTCAAAGAGGAAATAAAAATACATAGTTTTTGGCAACAACTCGTCTACACTTCAGAGCTCTGAGCTGAGAAAAAGTAAATTTTTCTTGCTATGTCCTCCTTTTCGTTTCCCCACTTTTAACCTCTGCAGATCTACTCTAGATCACACGAGCTCTTCTAAATACAAGATTAAATGAAAACCTTTAAGTTTGGCTCTTAATACCGTTTTAGGCGCCTTCACATGACTTTTACCTACCATGAAATGGGAGGATACCGCTGATAGCACTGAAAGAAAGCAGAACAGTTTCTTGAAAATTCTCAGTGTACTTTGAAAACACTCTGTTGTACCTCTGGAACCAATTTGAACAGCTGTGGCCAGATTGAGAGAGAGAGCGAAAGAGAGACTGTGAGCAAGAAATACTGAGAATGAGTGTGTCCATGTTTATGAGTGAGGAAAGCATATTTTTGCTTGGGAGTATCGACTGCATCCAGTTAACTGCCTGCTTAAGTGACGTTGAGCAAAACAGCAGCTTCCAGTAAACTGAATGCTCCCTCTGATCATTTTCTTTCAATGCAGCAGTCACTTCAGTAACAAAAGCCACGAGGTTTGTCACAATGCCTAAGCTTTCAAAATGTCCCAACTCAACTACCCAACACTGCATTATTTCAGACCACAGAAACACAAATCATATTTGCTTAGCTAAGAGGACCCCTTGATCGGATAAATATCAATAACTAACTTCTGATCATTCGTTAAAACAAAGAATTTCACTAGTCATGAGAAGGAAAGATTTAGAGTTGATCAGATGACATTTGCTTCATGATTCAGGTGCAGCTGGACACGCCAAAAGGAAAGTTATACTGTTCAGCTGTTGAGTTAAGTAGCTTCTGATAAAGGCATCAGTAATGTGAAGTTCAGCTGAAGTAAAAACAGCAGACAACAGTAATACAGCTCTCTAATGATAATGGATAAAGGGCATATCTATTTATTTTATAACTTGTGTGCCAAAATGTGACGTTCACTCAGCTAGCACTGTAGGTGACACACTTTGGGATTTTTATGTCCCTGCCCACGTACAGTCTCATTGATGTTGCTATTTTCACGGTAGAAAAGGGGTCATGAAAGCTGAAAATAACCTTTAAAATTTGGTTCTCCGCTTTGTTCCACAGAGGGACTTTGGTCCAGACTGCCGTCTAACCGAACGCATTGAGGAAAACAAGTACAACACCTACGCATCGGCTGAATGGCGAAACAAAAAGAGACACATGTTTGTGGGACTGAACGCCAACGGGAGGCCGATGAAGGGAAAGAAGACGCGGAGGAAAAACACAGCCACTCACTTCCTCCCCATAGTGGTTCAACCACGATAACTGGACATATGAGCCACAGGAGAGTTCGGACACTGTGGGGCTTCTTTGGAGTCCCACTGGTGGCTACATGGGACAGATCTGAAACTGACCTGTATGATGCACTGAGGAGGAAAAGAAAGGAAATCTATAGACAATAAATTACTGAAGATAGAGACGTTTCTATTTTTAAAGATGATATATTAGGCATACATTGTATATATTATTTTCTTGTTTAAGTTATAAAGTACACTGGCACAGTTAAGGAAATAACAAAGTAATAACTTGTGTGCCAAAATGTGATTTAGTAACTCACATTTCTAGAGTTGTGAAGTGTGTGACAGAAGAGATTACAAGTTAAAGGGCTGAAGATTTAAGAAAAGAAGGGCTGGTGGAGGAAGAATTGGAAAAACGGACTGGATGGGAAAAAAGGAGCAAGCAAATGGAAAGGAGCAACGTTTTGTGAAAAGAGCACACAATCAAATCTAACACTATCATGTTTTTCTTCAGATTTATTTATTTTATGTAATATTTAACAAAAAAGAAAAAAACACAAGAGGACGGATTCTTGTCTTTTTTCTACCATTTATGCTTCTTTTTTTTTAATACTATTCATTTAAACCCTAAATAAATATAAAGAATATATTTGTCTTTAATTGGTTTGCCTTTGAATCACTTGAATAATTTCTTTTTTTATTGTTTGTTTGTTTGCTAAAGACCCCCCTTAGTACTGTTTCTAACCGCTTTCACAAACAAGCCATTTGTTGGAAATCCGCTGAACAGAATTTATCAGGCAAAAAGTTCAACTTTATCCACTGCATCTGTCATTATAGATTAGAAAATTGATATTTTTTATATATACTTTGATAACATACAGTATATTCTAACAATAGAACCCATTATTTATTCCGGATTAAGTAATTTACCAGACAATCAACTAAATGACTATCTTTTAACGATATGTATGAGTTTGATTTAGACTCTCAAATATTAAAAACTGCAATACTAAAAAGCTTTCAGCCCTGTAGTCATTGATGGACAGCCTTCACCTCCACGGTGACTTCCTGCTCAGTGAGGACAACTGACAATGATTGAAAGCCTTATGAGTAAGAAATAGATTATTCCAAATAACATACAACTGTTTCCAAAAGGTTGGTATTTCATGCACAAATAAAACCTAGATAACATCATAATCAGCTTTCTAAGCAAGCAAAGCCAGAGCTTACCTGACAAAATTGAAGTGTGAATCGGGAATCTGTAAGAGTTTAAAGTTTTGAAAGAAGCCAAGAAGACAACCCCACTGATTAGTTCATGGGTTTCCATGTCTCGCTGCAGAGAGCTCTCCCTCAGAAGAACACATGACAAATATGGTTTCCGGGAGGGTAAACAAAGTCTTATGTGATAACAACAAAGACAAAACAGGCCTCAGAAATGGCCGACACATGCACACACCAGCACTGACGCAGTCGGGTGGCTGGGTAGCGTTGTGTGTGCATCGGTGATGTCTGGCAGCTGGGTAAAGCCTCCTCCTTGACCTTATGTGTCTGAAACCTGTTGCTGTACCCCCAGAGACTGAAAGACACATGGCGAAGTGCATATGGTATAACATAAATATCACTCCTTTGTTTATCACCTGATTCTAATTAACTATGATGTCATGTTTTCTTACCCCTCTCTTCTCTTCTTTTTAAACTCATGGTCGTGTGCTGTTGCTGTCTGGATCCCTCATTTTACCCGTCCATTTTTTGTTTTTCACCGCTTTTTAAAATTTTGTCATGTCTTGGACAAGTTCGGATGGATTCCAGCTCTTTAACTGGATCAAACGGAGATCAGTCTCCCCCTGCCCAGGGCTAAAGCAGTTGTAATTTGTTCATTACATCCATCACTTTCAGCTCTCTGCCATCTGTTTCTGCGTGTGTGTGTGTGTGTGTGTGTGTGTGTGTGTGTATGTGTGTGCGTCTAACTTAATTTCCAACTATATGATGGAATCCACCAGTATCCTGCTGTGTTTATTATAAAAAAGTCCTCGATCCCCTTATTGTACTCAGGAGTTCTCAGTGTCCACCACTCATTTCAAAATGTGAGTTAGTATGATGCATCAGAGGGCGATTCAAATTTCCTTTCATCCTCCCGGGGCATCTAGTACTTTGTTTATATGATTACTTGGGTGTTCTGTAAATGACATATCAAGTACAATTACTTTGAAATGTGTTCAAGACACTGATACCCCTCCTCTCTTCCCCTCTTTTCCCTCCTTCATAAAGTTCAAGGGCTGGCATTCCTAACCCAAGATGTCTTCATTATTTGGTGGTATAACCTCAGAGGTCTGAAACATCCCACTTATGTTCCTTTTGGAATATGGAGATCTGGAGTGAAATCCAGATATCTGAAACAAATTTGTCTTCTTGTTCACTCCGAGAACCTGGAACAAAGTCCATACACGGTATAACACGTGTCCACCCCTAGGAATACACTGATGTATTTTTATTGCAACTTTAACATGACTTAATGTGCTCTTGCCTTTGCCTGTAATCCATAACAAGGCTAGACTTTAAAAGCGGGGTATTTATTGAAGACAGATGTTTCACACTGATTATCAGTGATATCTGAGTTCGGCCGGTCGGCAGCACTGAGCCACACATCGTTTCGCTTTCTGCAGAGCGCCTGACATGTTACCAAGAGCTCATTTATTTGCTGTTGTACCCAGGTATGTTTGGTTAGTGCTTGGTTTGTTGAGGCATGCGGTGAGGTGCAGTATGCGGTTTATGTTTTGACTATATCGGGCTCTATCGGACCTGTGTTGGACCTCAAATGAAACGTCCTCCGTTGGCTTCACACGTTCACAGCTCCTCTGTTTGCTCAGAGAGTCCTGTGGCTGTGCTACCTGACCGCAGCGGCAGCTGGGAATATTTTACGTCCTGGTGAGCGTTGGAGAGACAGAGGAAGGGGATAGAGGGAAGCTGCGAGCACCGATCTGGAGAAAGGCGAGCGGGTCGGGAGAGGAGGTGAATATCTGAATGAACCACAGTCCTGGGGGCATTTACAGCAGCCACAGATCGGAGGGGGGCACAAAAAAAAGACATGCAGAAGGGGAGATGTTTACTTGGTGGGCATCAGTTTGAATGGGGTACCGAAGGGTAAGGGGAAGAAGGGGTGATGGGGGCGAACAGTAGGGGGGAATTGACTTGGGTATGTGCAGAGGTAAAGAAGGCTAGAGGGGCAAAAAGACTGGGGGGTGGGGGGGTAATCATTGGAAGCAGACCAAGGGAATTCCTGGAACCCAGAAGGTGAACCGGGACTTCTCCTCCCCTCATGTTCAGCTCACTTTACTGAATTTCTTCCCTCTCTTTTTCAGTCCTCAAAAATGTCGTGTACTTTATCCCCAACTGGCAAATTATCCCTTGACCCACTACGAACCAAAATGTTTGAAACAGTGGTCCAGTAATCACTTCATCTCCACTTTCTGTAAAAAGCAATCACTTAGATGGAAGAAAACTCTAAACGTCAGTGGACTGAATTGTAGGTAAAGCTAAAATGTGCACTGCGGACCTGGTGACACGGAAACGCTGAAGACCGGTTTTATGGGTAAAATCCTCACCTGTGGTTTTCAATGAAGGCGATTTTCAGCTGTGAACACAGTGTTTTTTCTTAAAGAGTTTACATAAATGAAACATGTTTTCGTTGTGCAAATTAATAAGAAATGTGCGAGTAGTATTTTGAGTTGACCCCCAGCTGAGCTAATTGTGAGTACATTTTGGGACATTTCTTTAGTTCATAACGGAGTTTATTTCACTTATCAGGAAATAAGGGGAATCAAAGCAGTGCTCTTTTTCGTTTTGCATGTTTCTGGTAATACGTCTGTTTTTTTTTAAATTAAAGAAACACTTTAGACTTGTATCCGGCTTAACACTGTTGTAGAAAAAACAAATCTATCTCAGCCCTGCACATGAACAGCATGTCAAAACCTGATAACTATCATAACGCATTAAAAGGACAACATTTTCCTCTCCAAAAGACAGTTTTTCATTTACACTTTGAGGCTCTCCTTTCTATTGTGGACTTGAATTTAAATTATGAAATGAGCATAGTTAAATCTATTCATTTCTTTTTTGAAAATGTGCTTTAAGACATACTGTTCCATCAAGGAGTTCACCCCCTGCCTTGACACACACACACACACACAGTCCTTTCTGGTCCAGAAGGAACCTGTAGCTGGATGGCAGCCTTGGCCCCAGCTCCATCTTAACATCTCCTGAGAGCTTCAAGTTTCCTGCAACAGGTGGCTCAAACATTTGCCTTGGCCTCCGCTGAGGTGAAGCCTCTGTTTATCGACTCGGAAAGAGCGAAGAGAGTCAGGCGAGGGGGGGAGAGACTGACAAACAAAAAAGGCATAAAAAAAGATCAAGTTTGTCAGACGGAGCTAAACAGTTTTTAGAGAAAAAGAAGTCCTCGCAAAAAAAAAGAGAACTTAAATGTGAGTCATTCAAAATGAGGGTTTCATCTTAATGAACTTGCTACGTATGGATAAAAACAAGAATGTAAACATGTAATTTGTGGTAATATTTTAGTTAAGGTCTTGACAAGCGACGATACATTTTCCAGAGCTGCAACAAAATCAGGGCCAAATTATTCTCTTCTTTTCTGTTCTCTTCTCTCGCCTTATATGCGCGCCTTACTTCATCCGTTTTATCTGGACTTTCTCTCATCTGCTCTGCTTTAACCAACCTCAGCTTTCTTTTCCCATCACCTTTACTCCCCCACCCAGCAGTCTCCGAAGGAGTATGCCTGCAGCCTAAATGAAAATATATTTGTTGTTTTTGTTGGCCTTCTCTCCTCAAACTCCACTGGCATGATTCAGCCTTAGACCCCGGGTCGCTGGAAGCAGCCATGGCAGCAGAAAGCCTCCATTAGTCCTTGATCACTGGCTGTCTGACAGCAGAGTCAACATGCGGGGCATTAGAGACTGACATGGGATCAAATAAAGGCTAATTTATTGGCTGCTTTCATACATGAAAACCACATTAACCTGTACCTTTCCCGGTTTTGGCCGTGTTAGTCTTAAATTTTGGAAATACCAAATTACATGATAGGTGAACAAAAGGGGACATTATTTTCCAAAACAGTAAAGCAAACAAAAGGAACACATTATTTTTAAATAAAGGCTGCTTAAAGAAAAACACATTAAAAAAATTCTCATTTTTCCATTGATAATTTGCTTGAATTTAAAACGATTTTATTTTAACGAGTATCACATCGGTTCAATTCAAAGAAAACGGGGCTGCTTTCTGTTGGAGGGCTGAGTTTGATAGGATATGTGTGAGTGCCATGTTTACATTTCATAGACAGGGTTTAGGTGGATAGCATTTTGAAGCTGTTATGGCAGAGAATATATCTTTAACATCTGCCACTGATTAAAGTGGATTTGCATGTCAAAAGAGCCGTCAAATCGCTTAGAATCACAATCGGGCTCAAACTTTTCCCTCCTTCAGACCTCCAAATGTGACATGGAGGTGTTTGAAAGATGAAATGAGTTGGCCAAAATACCACACACTTTCAAAGTGATAAGTGCAAGGGTATACAAGGTCACTGTATCCTGTCTCTGTTCTTCGTCGTATACCACAGGAGACAAGTGCAATGTTTCCTCTGGATGGAGTGCATCGGGGCAGCAGGAGGGCTGCGGCGGAGTGGGAAGGCAGGAATGACTGGCCCTTTTTGTTGTTTTCCTGTCAACGTCTCATTTTTTTCTTCTATCCGTGTTGTTTTTTCTCAATTCTTTCTGTTTGTTTGTTTTGTACAGATGCTAATTTAAATGCTAAAAAAATATACATATCCTTCCACACCTTAAGAAATATATCTTAAAGCATCCTCACTGCTATTTGTGTAAATGTTAAAGAAAGAAAGACATTCAGATTTTTAAACATTTTGGGATTAAAATGTGAATGAATAGGATTAATTAATTATTTTTTTCTGGAAGCTATTGTTGCACAACTTGCTTCATTTTATACATCTGCTGGTGCTCCATTTTTATACTTGCATTAATGACATTACTTGGTATTTGTTCTTGAATCAACTGATAATATTCCCTTGACATCCTAAATGTCAACCGTTGAATTTTCAAGTTCTATTCAACTAAAAATTGTTTTGCTGATGTTTAAAAAGGCTATGACAATTTGAAATATGTTTTAAATACGGAAATAAAAACTGTATCCATTCATGGCTAAAACTGGAAATTAAATTCATGCACAAGCAAAAACACTTTGTGATGACAGAGTTACACAAAACGAAAACAGCACCAATCGAAAGAGGTCAATGTGTATGCACAAAACAGTTTTGATCATGAAAACTCTTAATGGAACTTTGTCTGGCTGCTGTCTGCCGCGATGTCTGACTTAGGGGCAAAATGTTTTTCCCCACGTAACATTTACTCAGCTATTTTCTTTTCTCACAAAAACAGAAGACAGTACGTGGCCTTATTTTATGCAGCAACTGGCATGTAAGCTGACCATCTTTGGATCCATTATCCACTTCTCTCACCGGTAAGTGTCAAATCTGCTCGATACCTGCGGCGGGAACAGGCCTGTTTCAAAATGTTCTTTGGTCAGCAAGGCTGCAGGGCAAAGCAACAATGCTGAATTGTCTTTTTTTAAAGAAAGGCCAGCTTTATGGAGCACAGAAGGCAACAAATAAGCCACCTGAGTTACAGGGAGAGCAGTGATTCAGGCAGGGCACTGTGATTCCCTTGCAGATGATGGTTGATCAGATTTCCTACATCCAGGTTGAACCTCCGTCTAGCTACATTTTTGCGGTCTCACCAATTACTTATAGTAATATTATTCCCTGTCAAATATTTTGCTAATGATTACAATGTGGATCAGAGGTTTATTACTGACTGATTCCTCTGCCAGGGATTCAGTGAGTTTTTCTTCAGTTCTTGTTTATTCCCCCTTCAGATAAGCTCACTGTGGTTTATAAAATACAGATAAAATTCTTATTATCTTTGGAAACCCCAACATGGGCCATTTTTCACAAAAAGAAATAAATAGTAATTCGACACATTTAAAACAAGTGTTCACACTCTTAAAAAAGTTACTTACGCAGACTTCCTGGTTCATGAACTTGATGGTTTGTCCCAGTTGTCTCAGTCTCATCTACACAAGAACCAGCTATTTGCTCTGTCTGTAAGACGCTTTGGCTGCCATAGCACACGGTCAAACAACATATCCTATCCTCTGACATTGAGTATTCTGTTTTTAATTTTCAAGATTCTTAAAAAATATTTAGTCAAATAATTCAAGTTAAGAGGGACCAAATGTTATCCAGTGTGGTTTTAGCCTCCGGTACTAACCGTTTCACCAGAACCTACTTGGGATCAGGCTAGCTGCGCACTAACCGAAATTACATGATCTCTTACAGCACATGCAACCACCATGAGACTATAAAGCCAGGGTTAAGCCTCAAGTTAACTTTCAGACCCACAAATCTTGAATGCTGAAGTGTTCACCCGTTTCTCTCCCTGCTTCTTGGCTGCGGAGTAAAATGATACCTGCTCGATTTCAAGCTCGACACAGCTGGGCCTCACATAAAGTTAGCCGTGGAGAAGATGAGTCCTGTGACGGTTTTGTCGTGGTGTGAGTGTACAGGCACACATACGCACAGACGTGTACCAACACGACGAGCGTATTGTATAGAACCTTGACGTGGACCTCAGCAACGCACTCAGCCTCTCAGCACAACAGAGGATGCCTATAGATGTCATGGTCTGCACATGCTCCATGCCCAGGTGACCTCACCGGACTGTCTTTCATTGACCACTCTTCAAATACTTAAGGAACAGTTTTATACCCCAAGCACAATCAATTTGTTCAAATTTACAAGACACAAAAGGCCAAGTGAAAATCTTACACTCAATAGAAAAGTGCTATTCTTGCTTTGGTGTATGGTGTAAAATGGAGGGGAAAAAAGGAAAGAAAATCTTGTGGCAAATGCGAAACACATGCTGACTCCATATGAAAGCAATAAACAGCTTCTGGCCCCATGTCCCCTGTTCTAGCCGTCTTAAAGGACGAGTGTAGACAACAGCAAAAAAGACAATGTACAGAGCATCAATAGTAAGTATTTATTTGGTAATAAATGTATACATATATATATATATTCACCTTGATTCTTTTAATGTGCAAAACTGAAATGATCAATTGCCAGTAGTCATTCTGTGATCAAAAATTTTTATTCAAATTTTTTCTTTTCTGATAAACTATTTATTATAAATGGTTGGTTGAGGTTGATAAAACTATGTTCCCACGACAAAATATGCACAGATGACAGCTTTCAAAATGAGAAAACTAAGTCTTTGTAGGTGACTTTGCCCACAATGCTCCGGATTTCTTAAGTTACATTGTGTCGGTTGCAGACATAATTGTCTAATGTCTAACACAAGGACGCCTAAATCATTTGTGCAACAGCTTTAACAGATAAAGCAGCAGACAAGCCGTTTCACACTGCATTCTTGTCGATATTTTTCAAGACACTGCGGACAACAGAACCAGACATTAACTTCAGAGCTGAAACGTTAAACAATAGAAAAACATTCCCTAAAAAAGATCTGGCTTTATTAAACTGTCAAAAGTGACGCCTGGCTAATAAGAGCTGCAGATTGCTGGAGGCTTTGCGGTCTGAGTCTAATCCAGTGAAGTTCACAGCCCTCTCACTTGTGGAGCAAAAAAGTGAGTATGGTGGAACATGATTAAGATGGGCCACCACAATGTCACTCGGAGCATAGCACCCACGTTCTGGGATGGAACACATGTGTACCAAAGGGCATTTGCACTGTTTGTGTTGTAAAAGTGTCCTACATGTGCACATGTGAGAATGAATGCCTATATCTGCATGTTCTGCTTCATAGTGTAAGGAACTGTGTGATGACAGTTGTGCTCAAAAGTGGGATTCTTTGTCTTGTCCCCTAAGGTCATCTACAGATCCAGATGTGAGATAGCTTATAGCCCCGCACTGTCTTTGCTGGCGTCTACTGGGGACCTCCAACAGTTCAAAGTGTTCTGACTTGGCGGCTGCTGAATTTGGCGAAAAATGTTATTTTGCTGGAATGACTTAGACTCTGTTTTGCTTGTGTGTCTAAGTTGGTATTTTTTTGAAAGATTAAGTGGACGTGTGCCAGCTGTTTGTTTAGAGAAAAAATAAACCGGATGAGACAGAGGAAAGAGACTTTCCAATTTCCTTACCTCTGATTCTCTCTGTTAACTGTCCAATATCCCCGATGTGTCCGTCTCCCCCTGCTGAGTCCAGTCTGTAACCTGCATTCACAAGCTGACTCTTTTGCTTTGCTGTACATGGTAACAAAGTCCATATGGAAAGTGGTATGTTGTTAAGCTTTTTCTTGCATGAAATCAGAAATGATGACAATTTCATGTCTCACACACACAGGCACACACAGTTCCTCATTCTGGTGTGGCCATACAAATATTCGCAAATTCTTGAATAAAACAACAAAGCCATGCAACCATGCACGGTTAATATCCACAACAGACTGAGAAACACAGGTCCTCAATGACCAATACTTGCAGACTTCACCTCCATGTGTCTTTGATCAGCCACATCCTGACGGTCTCTTATGCTCCAAGCTTCCTCATCTTTAATGTAGTAACTGTCATCGGTGAGACATAATGGTCAAGTGGGGAGAAAGTAACATTTAGTATTAATGGAGAAAGTTCCACTCAGATTTTGAATGATTCAAACACCATTGCTGAAAAATCAAATCTTCAGCGTATGTATGTGTCAAAGATTTGAGGGTTTTGGGGAAGGTTAACTTTGCCATTGTCTGAGGTCAAGTTGTGAAAAAGATTTACGACTCCTCACAGTTTTAAGCCAAATTACTTTAGACATAAGACGGCTGACACTCTGTTCTTTGCAGTCATCTCGGTTAACTGCTTTTTTTCACTATAAAATTCTACACCATAGACTCCTAAAGCATATACATTAATTGATTTATCAACTAATCACCACATCAGATTTTTACCACTTAATATTGTCTCTACAAATATGCTTTTTTCAATTTAATTTTATTGATCTACATTTATTTGTACTGTACTTAGATACATAGAATTACTTTGGATACATATGATGTTTTTTTTTTTGCTTCTCCCTCTAAGTGATCATTAAGGACACCTAGTTTACGTCTGTTCTCAGAAAAGTTAGGAAAATTACATTTAGATACTCAACTGTAAGATTTTCAGCTTTCAGTTTCTTTAATCAAGGTCCTGTCTCTGTTTTCCGGTCAACCTATCTTGCTTAAAGCTTACTCATCACTTTATTGTCTCTCTCTTCCTGGCCTGATTGCAGCTGCCCCATCCTGACATCTTACTGGCTCTCTTTTCTTCTTCTTTCTGTCTCCTGTTGTTTTACCAGCACCATGGTCCAAGCCAGATGTACTCTATGATATTCAAAGTTTATCTTACTTTGGCTCTAAAACTAAAAAGGTCATAAGTGCCATGAGAAACCATAAAAAAAGAAGGCCACAGGAAATAAAAATATCCAATGTTAATAATTAGGCTTATTATAAAGATTTGTTTACAACTTTTACCATTGATGAAATCTTACATTACAATTAAAATAGCTGTAAATTCTCTCCAATATAGATATTTATAAAATCACTTACAGTATGTCTTTCTCCTTTTATCATTTAACATAACTTTAATTGGCTTGTCACACTGCATATCATCCAAAGTATATAATGAAAGCACACTCCTTATGTCAGTCTTGAAGTCCTTTTTATGTCTTTATTGAAGCTTTTAAACAACTTGTTACAGGATTCTAAATCCATTTAGTATACTGTATATTTATTACTGCTGCTGTTTCGGGTCATCTTAATAGGTTCAGGGTTGACCTCCTGCAAGCAGCAACTGTTGATCTCTGCACTTTACATTTTGGGGATGAAACCATCAAAGGGAGCCTCATTCTCTACTCATATATTACACAATGTTTTATATGGTCACAGTCTGGTCTGGATTAGGCTCGCACTGCTCTCCAATATTTTCCAGTACAACACAGTGCTTTACGGTAAGACCTGCATCAAAACTAAAAAACTGAAAAAAAAAATCTGAATACAATATATTGGACGATTTTGTTTGGTCCATTACATCCCTAGAAGTTGGATAAAACAGCAAAGATTTTGGATTCATGCTAATTTATTTGAAATGCCTGAAGAGGTTTTCAGAACATGAAAGTTGAATATTTTTGTCAAGTAAAAAACACCAAAGACATAAGAGATTATCCACCGTTTCATCAGCAAAGGGCAGAAGGATGTCCCTCCATTTGCTAACATTGTGACTGATAAAAAAATAAAGTGAATGAGACTGCTCAGTGTTACCACACAAGTGTGCAAAGTTCCACTCATTCCCAAATCGAATACTGCCTCTCTGAATACACCTGAAAGTTCTTAAAATCAGAGCTGCTTAAATGGGATGATGGAGTCCAACACGCACCGTTAATACAAACTCCCACCACCTCCTCAGTAACTCCAAGCAGGGGAAGACCTGGTCCAAAGTTCTGTAACCTCAGGCCAAACTCTTTGCTTGGCTTAAATAATTTAAGCTATTGATTAATTGAGAGCTTACTTTCAAATATTCTGGAAAAAACTTTCTTGGGAAGCTTCATCATAAGCAGAACACATGCATTGATGTTACCTCTTCATGTAGTTTTGTGCAGCAATAATACTTTTTCCCAGAGTAAAAAAATCAATGATGGACAAGTCACATGACCTTCTTTTGTTTTATGCGCAGTGTCAACACGCACCAGGTCACAGAGCAGCCAGACAATTGTTTCAATAGGAGTCTGGCATAGAGGCAGAAAAATCCAACATGTGTACAACCCAATAAGCATCTTGCAAAACTCAGTCAGAAGCCTTAGAACAACCTACTCATCAGAGAGAGGGGGGGGGGGGTTACACAGGCCTGGAGCACATACACCCATTTACAGCACACACACACACACTAAAATACACGCACACTTAGCCAAGAAACGACGCAGGTTTAATGAGTCCCAGCTGTGAATTGTTGTGTGATACAGCAAGACAGCTATTAA
This sequence comes from Menidia beryllina, assembly GCA_013363375.1. Lineage (NCBI taxonomy): Eukaryota > Metazoa > Chordata > Actinopteri > Atheriniformes > Atherinopsidae > Menidia > Menidia beryllina. The sequence continues at coordinate 5,668,739 of JABUIW010000124.1, read as the reverse complement.
TGTGGAGATCTTGGTCCACTTAACAGATAGGGACGCGAGAGGAAGAAAGGATGAGAAAAAATAGGAAGACTGAAAGGCAAATAAACAAAGATGTAGTTGATTACTGTGTCAGAAAACAACAACACTACAACTGGAAAAAACAGAATTAAACACAATTAGACATGAAATATTTGATGATTGCAGAAACTGCACTCACTGTCTTTAGTGTTGCAGCATGCAAAACAACTCTTTTAACCTCTCTTATGGCCTCTTAAAAGAAATATGTAATTACATACATACATACATACATACATACATACATACATACATACATAC
>JABUIW010000124.1:5554749-5667343 GCA_013363375.1 Menidia beryllina | reverse complement strand
GGGGGGGGGGTGTAGGGTGTGGAGGTGTTTGGCTTTGGAAGACAGCAGGGATCAAATAGACATGCGCTGCTGGACAGGCAACAAACACGTGGACATACTTGGACTGATTCCTGTCTTGATGCACTTCAAAGTTACAGAGACTTAAAGGAGGGCGGGGGCTGAGGGACTCTTTCAGTTTTTGAGAGTCTGCTGTCCCCCACCTGATTGTGCAGATAACTGCTGGAAGATGTACGGAGATCCCTGTTTTTAATAGTAGCCTGGAAGGTTGTTTTGTTTGTTTCCATAAAAACAGTGTCACAAAAGAAGTCGAGGCTCTGGGAGAAATGAGAATAGAAACAGAATGCTAAGATTAAACAGGACCAGCAGGTCTGTGGAAAAAAATGACCCAATGGCATGGCTGCACTTTTTGAAGATGATTCCAAATATTTCCGCACAGTTGTCATGATCATCTTCAACGCCTCTATAACAGCTGAACACGAGAGGAAATTCAACGGTCCCAGAAGTGATGCCCTTTTTTGGGACATTGCCTTGTTGCCTCCCCGCTCGTTACTGCTATTCAGAGCTGATTTACGGCCATCCGCTGCACATTTAATTTTTCATTCTCCATTGTCTGACTGCGTTTCCATCAGCAGCTATGGACCTCAACATCATCATCTCAGTACCAGTGTAGGAACATTGTGGGAACACCTCTGTAACATGCTTGACTTGAAATGACAACCACAGCTGCGGGATCATCCGAGCACCATCCGATACTGTCACATTGAAATCAATCTTTGCCACAGTTTGGAACCTGTATTCAGAGGTAATTTCACAGCTGGAAGTGATAACAATGGTTTGAACTAAGATTGGTGTTCGAACACGCTGTTTATGCTTGTTCAGTTTAAGGTTGGTTTTACAAAGCACTAACAAATGGACCAAAAGATTCTATGAACCAGCAGGTTTTTCTATCTTGACATTAATTGGTTTAGGTGTTACGGTGTGAATCTGTGTCGGCGTGCTGGTGGGTGAGTCACTACTATTTGAATGAACAGAGAAAAATCCATGAACTGGTTTATCCTCATTAAGGAGCCCATGATGATGTTATTACCATCAGACCAAACATGCAGCACTAAGAGTAAAGAAACGACCCAATCAGTATCCTCAATGAAATATGTAGTTTATCTCTGAAAAGCAAGGAGGGGAAAACTGCCAACTAAGTTCTACCGGCCTTTCCAGAAATGTCACATGTCAAAGTGAACGAGATATTTGCGGGAGATTAAACAAACCTTGTCTCCTTTCTCAAATGTTATGTTTCATTAAGCCTCCTTGCCAATTTTTGTGAAAACCCACCAAAACTCAGAATACAAAAAAGTCCAAATACAACATTATTTTATCCACATAAAACAAACTCAAGCATAGTTTAGCTTGATGCAGACCAAGAACGCCACTTTTTTTAGGACCATTTTCAGCTGTTCCATACAGAGCACGGCCCACAGGACCTTTCACGCCTTTCAGTACAACCCCAGTGATGCGGGTGTTAAACAGCATCAGGTGGCACCTTCTTTCTGCCACATTGTTCAGCATGAGATAAAGTCAACTGTAGCAGTAAATTTTTAATTTTAAAAATGATATTTTTACAAAATCACAAATGAAAGTAGAGATTTAATCAATCCCTGTATTGTTCAATGCCTGTAAATTTGTTTCTTTATTAGTTTATTTGTTAGTGATTATTTTTCTCATTTGGTACAGGCATACTGATAACAAAGGTAGAAATATACCATACAGCGCTTCTTCACAGACTAGTTTAATAATTGTAACAACCTTATCCATTGTTTAATTACTTTGATCAAATAATTAAATCATTAGTTTGATGCTATAGTATCTGTTGCAGAGGTCTTAGAATTCTGTTGGATGATTGATTATAGAATAAACATAAACTATTGTGTGTATATTAAACTTACAACATTAAGTCATCCAGAAAAGGCACGTGTTTAAACACACACACACACAGCTCTACAGAAACTCAGGTCAGCCCACTTCCCAATGGTCTCCATAGACCAGGGAAGAGATGAAATAATGTTCACACTGACAAAGAAAAAACATCCAAAGAATGAGTTGGGAAAACAGGCGAGAAGCACTGCTAGTGAGGTGGAAAAGTATTCCTCACACAAAGAATCAGCACAAAAGGCCAGGCATACTGGAGATTTGCAGATATACCCGCAACAGTCTGACAATGAAAACCACACAGAAAAACAATAACTATTTATCTGATCTTTGGAGACTAAAAAGCCCCCTCAATGCATTTACATGCACAGCCAAGAAATCAAAACGTCTGTCCAGAAAAGAAAGATCTAGAACAATCGGCTGTCTTTTTCCTAATCCAAGAGAGCGGTGCCAACATCAATATGACTTTTTGAAAACTAAGGTAATGTTATTTCATCTGGATATTGAGTGTCTGTCAGTGTGTGAGTGTTTGCATGTGTAAAATTACATCTAGGAACGAGCTAAACGACCTGAAAAAGCCAAGTTCAAAAACAACACGCACACAGCGGAATCTGTACTATGTTTGTTATGTTTTGTCTAATTCCAGACCCCCAGTATGAGGACTGACAGAACAGTGAAACAGGAGCTGTACATGGACCAGACGCAGCCAGGAATTAGACCAAAAAGTACACTCACACCTTCCATGGCCTTTTTCGAGATCTACATCATCTGTCACATTTACAGCAGCACAACACTGAGCAAGGCCTGGGTGTGCACTACCGGGGGTCAAGTCAGGACACTCACACCAGCATCGATATCTAACCAGTTGATATTATAAAACAAAAATAAACTGTTATGGCCTAGATTATATGATTAGATCTGGTGATTTATGTTCACTCAATTTCTAATCACCACGCTGTTATTAACTTCTTTTGATACACAGATTTCTGAAGTCTATTGCGACATCATATAAACTTTTGATTAATTTTGATTTGATATAAAAGCTAGATATAATTTGTTTTTACATTTTGTAAAAGATGCAAGCAAAACCTTTAGATTTTTCCTTGGGTCAGGCTTCATGGGGTTCAGGTAAATCCCTAAAAACATTTACGATCAAGACAGAATGACGTCCTGCTAATCTGATTCTGGTGAGAAGTTGAAATTTAAGAGATGCATCTACATAAAACATCATTATTGTACTAAATAGTCATTTTCTCCCTACTATCAATTCATGTGTTCTTTGATTAATTGTAAAAGACATACTCGATCAAAGTGTGAACTTTGTTCTCATTTAACATGTCGATGTTAATTTGGACATCATTTGAATGGCATGAACAATTACGACTGATGAAGAGAAATCATCTGAGAATTTCCATAGCCAGACAGACAGGCAGGTAATTTTAGACTGCAGGAGAACAAATTGGCCTCTTTCACCCACTCGAGTCAATCAAGAAAGAAAAGTGGGACAGAGAAAGACACGGGCGGGGACTTGGCTGGGGGGTGGGGTGCACCAAAAACGATAGAAAACATAAGATAACTCAGATTATAAATGAAGTCTGTGTCTTAAAAGACAAAATGACAGAACATTGTTGAAGAAACAAACAATTAGGAAAAACAAAGGAGGAGATAGGAAAAAAAACATGAAACGAAATCATGTCCTCCCACTGGTGGTCCAGGTTCTCACTGCTGCCTCTCTTGATTTAATTGCTTGGGTAGGAGTGAGATCAGAGCAACAGTTCAGCAGTAGGCCTCTATCAGACCTGAGAAACAATAACAAATAAAAAATTAAAAAGATGAGAGGCAAAGGAAGGAGAAAAAAACAACAGATGAGATTTTAAAAAACTGCTAGGTGACGCATGAGAGGAAGACACATAGAAGCATACATTTAGAAAATAAGGAGGAAAACTGCATGCAAAAGTGTGACAGGAGGAAGAGGGAAGGATAGAGGAAAAGCAGAAAAAAGTGGGGCTGGTGGTCCTTTTTCCTTGTCTATGGGTATATTTAATTACCCAAGTAGGAGTGAGTTCAGTAGATCGGTAGTAGGAGTAACAAGCCTTCATCAAAGCTACAGCCACTGCTCATTAGAATATTATTACAGAACAGCAGCAGCGTCCCAGTGGGCTGATTACTAACTGGGTCCAATGGGAGGCTTCATTTGACTGGAATGTATGGAGGCTGAAATGGAGAACAGGGATAAACATAGAAATACCATTTATAGACTAGGTGTTTTAATAGAGTTTTATAAAAACTGTGTCCACAGGACAGGACCAGCCCTCATTTTTCATTCTACAAAAAGAAGGGCTGGTCTTATTTCAATGGTATTTTCCAGGTTTTAGGCTTAATAAAAGATCCTGATTTAAAATATGTCACTGGAGACTTTTACAAAAGTATTTTTCCATGACATGGGAGAATTTCAAACAACAGCCCTGCTGTATACAGGCATGATTTAAAATTACTTGAAGGACACGTTGAATATGAGCATTGTGTATCATGAAAACAGCAGGGCACAGAGACTTGATATTTGAGCTCAAGTGTAAGAATAATTTGATTTGAAATATTCCTGTATTATCCAGTTGAATTATCCAACTGTGTTTTGAAAAAAAAAAGACAAACAAATACTTTATTCCGACTTTAGTCAGCGAATCAAAAGAGACACAATCTACTTGTTGCAATTCTATGACGCATTACAAGAAGACCAGCAAACGTGGCAATTAGCATTATCAGCAGGAATTATGATCACATCTATTTCTCCAATCAGGATAAAGACCGAACACAGGTTGATTGGGTGAAATTAGGCAAAGCCTCAGATTTGACATGGCTGGTATATACGGCCCTCTGCTACACAACACACACACGAGCCCCAAAACACACTCTAGTGCTATGCCTGGCAGAACAGACCCAGACATTTCTCAAAACTCAAGCACACTCACACACAGAAACACACACACATCTAGTGTGGTCCAACCAACGACCACCATGACTGAATGAGAGAAACAAACCGCAGCAATTTCTGACAGGGAAAATATTAATGGAGAAGCTTGATATGGTCAATAGAAAGCATGTGAGCAACCACAGATTTGGGGTTTACACCCACAGTCATGTCAGTTTGCCTTGAATATGAAAAAGTGTTAAAATCCATGTTGTGCCCTTGGCAAATTAAGCTCTTGTAGTCTCCATTAAAGTTTGCTGCTTTTTAACAATTTGGCGTAATTTACTGAGGTTTTATTGAAATGTGCAAGAGACAAGATTTACTGCTCCCTTCTCATGGGTCGTATCCGGAAGGATGGCTTCTCCTTACCATGGCAACCAGTGTACAAGCTCTGAAAAACCAAAAGTGACTTTCTGACCAGTATAAAGCTATCGCATGAGTCAGTCAACTGTGGTCTGACACTGGATAGCCAAAAGCCCTCCGATGTTTTTTATGGGGGTGGGAAACCATGGGACCCAGAATTAACCATGTTTTATTTTAATTGTGAACAGTTTGTTAAGTTAGATTATTTCATCCTAAGGAAAGTGTAAGAGTTGTGATTTTGAGTTGATAGTGATTTCAGACTGTGCAAAGAAAATACTGGGACCAAATCCAAATATGCTGAAATACTTAAAAGCAGTTGGATCCCGTTTTTAAAATAACGTTTTCATTTTGGTCTTTGTTCAATTTCTTTTTGTCCCATTTCCTTTACACTTGGCGATGTTCTGAAAAAAAAAAGATTTTTTTCTTTTGGCACTAATACAACTGACAAGCTGAGTTTGATCAGGTTCTTGGCATTTGTATTAATATAGTTTCATTCACATCATCCATCATTGCCAAAAACTATAGGCTAATTGTTGATTGAACATAGAACCACAAATGCCTCCTTTATAAGTCACTTAATAGAACATGAGACCAAAGCTTGAATCAACTGTAACCCCCTCAAGTGAAGTGAGCGTTTTTACTTCCTGTTTCCCTGTTTTTGTACAGACAAAGACATTGTTGACGCAGATGCTAAATATGAGGAGATGGTGAGTGTGTGCAAAATACTGAAAAAGTTCAGGCTGGTCTAATTGGAAGTCGTCTGGATGTACATAAATAATGGGGGCATTGAGAAATTATAAGACAGAATGGGAAGTTTGAAGAGGGGTAGTTGGCTTCATTCATCTGGACCACAGCTGGACCCAGCATAACTCACTCCTACCTAGACCACAGTACGTCCTCACTCATACACTCAGACCACTGTGACCTGTGTGTCATCTTCTTTTGTGCTTTGATGCACCAGGCAAGACTTAGTTATAAGATAATTACATGCATATGAATCTCACTTCTTACTGTTGCAGAAAACACATTGACATCTTTGAGATACTATACTTAATTTAGCACAAGCTACTACAACAATCTTGGTGTATATTTCAGAGATGGGTCCAATCTGATTCAATAATGGTGTACACACATATACATATATACACAGGCAACCAATGTTTGAATACATTGCCAGTGGAAGAGTGTAAAAACGTACATATTCAGGTATATTATTGAATGTAATACATGTGTTATAACCTTTAACCTACTTAAAAGTAGTTGTTTTTTAACTCGATTGACAGAAATTGTTTGTCAATGTGTACCTTGGACCTCACCTTGGACTCTGATTATTATGCGTTATTATAGTTACTTCTACTGGTTACAAATTGTATATTTGTGTGCTTTTAATGTCTTTAAAAAAGCTGTTAATCATACTAAGGGTAAGTCAAATAAGAAAAAAACTGCATGAGAAAGTGCACCTTGTAAAACATCTAAGCAGGTCTGCTCAGTTAAATGATTTCCATTCTGGTCAATTTTCTTTCATTCAGTTTTTTTTTCCAGTTAGCTTTGATAAGCAGCTGCAGCTCTGCTGTGTTTCTGTGATTCAAATGTGCTTGTGTGTGTGTGTATGTGCGCACACCTACATGTGGAAGGGGCAGTGGGGTGCTTGCCCTTTAGGGCATAGTTAAGATCCTTTGGAGCTCAAGCTTTTTTCCCTCTCATTTCACTTTGATTCCTGGAACACTTAACATTGCTCATGTATACACACACGCACAAACACACACAGACTTAGTTAGGCATGGATACTTTTCAAACAACAAGTTGGGCAACAGCTCAAACACTGTATTCAATTAAACCCCTACTCCCCCCAATTACTACAAGAACATTGTTTTCATTTGAATCCAATCTGAGGGCATGATCAAATCGAGATGCATGGAAAAAAAAGTATAACACGGTCAAATTAACTATGGTTGTAGTTTATTTTGGAAGGAGGGGTCATTTGCAAGTCCTGCCAAAACATCTAAATCGAGTTATTCATCTTTGTTTGTGAGCGCTGCATTCAAATCAAAATTAAAAATTTAAATGTAAAAATCTTTGCTGTTATACATCTATGGCAGAGTCCAAAACAAAGACAAACTGAAAAGTTATGCTAAACAACGTTGTTATATCCACTGGTAATCCACTGATTAACACTGTCCATGGTTGTTCCTCAAAATAATATGACATAAAAATCCGCTGCTGCACATGTAACTCACTTTACACCTAATCTTTGAGTTAGAACTCATATTTTTCTCATATTTCTATATCAATTGGGTCTCATTTAGCATTAAGACATGCAAATGATTAATCAATCTGCATTTGTGTCAGAAATGGCACAGAGCTACACATGTATGAATCCTGACTTCATAATGGGGAAGTCCACTTTATCCAAAACAGCACAATATGAACTTGACGCTTTAGGTTTCTTCTTCTGCATACAGAAAGCATGTTCAGTTGGATATAAACGAGGTGGGCATTCAAGAATTTCAGCTCTCAGAAATCATTATCTTGCCTTACATTAAAGATCTATACATTTAGATTGGAAATTTGATGGAACTTCTGGAAATATGATGTTTCTATGCACCACAAAGTTTATTGTGCAGCTTGCATTGGCATGCCAGCCCAAAAATCTCATCCCAAACTGATGAAGTAAACACACCTGAGTAATCACAACCACCTGGGAAACCAGCTGTCCCAAACATTAGAGTGCCCTGAAATGAGGGGGGCTGTGTATAAAAAGTGTATTAATTCCTACATAGCGAAGCATGAAATGTATGAAAATAACTTAAGTCTGGAACGTGCGCTTCAGAATTGTTTGATTTGGTATTATACGCTGAGGAGCGGGCAGGAAACTCAGTAAAATGTGTATTTGTCTCAAACATTATGGAGCACCCCAGACTCTTTGCCCACTACAATAGTAGCTGGCTACTATTACTAACAGTGTAGTGAAAAATAATTATTTTGAAAGTATCATTGTGTTGGATCCATCAAACTGGACTCAAAAAAGTACATGCACACAGTCCAATCAAAACTCTTAGAAACCAGAGCTCTTAAGGCCAGACTAACATACCCACACCTTGCAGTTGGAGTCATAGCACCTCTGTGTGTGTATCCCCAAAACGAAGTTATGTGTATAATAAAGCTGCCTGTGTGATTGTCCTACTTCTTTTGTCTGATGGCTAATCAATTTAAAAAAACAGCCCATTGAAATTGTATGCATTTGTGGTTGTCTAATGCATTTCCAGACAGTTTCTTTGCTGTAGAAGTCTGACTCATTAACCATAGCATCATCTGTCAAAAAACATTATTTGAGTAAATGAAAGATATTTGATTGGTAAATCAAGCTTTACTTCTTTGTGATAAGCTTCTTTGGACAGTTGAAAGGAGTGGACGTTAAAATAGTGTTTATTGACAGTCTGCAACATCCATGGATCAGATATTCTTCAGCTGATATAGCTTACCTTCTGGTAGAAGGATAGTGGTCAAAGGATCTGCAAATGTTAACATTGAAATATCTTTAAAACAAAACATAATAAAATGAAATGCTCTTATTTTGTACTGTGAGTTTAGTGTGAATATTGTTGTGAGGGAGAGCAGAGGGGATTACAGCCATCTATTTGCTCCGATTGAGAGGCGTGGTTAAATGATATGACTTCTGTGTGCAGTCAAATTCTGTCTGCTGCACAAAGCCTTCCAGACCTCTTTTAAAGATGTTCTTCCCTTTCTGTGTTTGTGAACATTAACTTTTCTGTCTCCTACTTTTCTAAATTCTTCATGGCTTGTTGAAATTCTTGGTCTTGGATTGTGGTTTTCCTGTCCCATGATTGTTATTTGACTGAACATTGCTCATATTTTGAATTCTCAGCATGCCCTTTTTATGGTTAGAGCCCTGGAAAATAATCACATTTTCCTTTTGTTGCAAGGAGCCAATGATGGTGTGCTTTGAACCGGGTTTGGCCCTAAGCCACTTCTATTGTGTAATCCTTTTGTGAATATGGGATGGATGTATAATGCTCAGAGACCAAGTTTAACTTATCTTTAACTGACAAGCTAAAATCACAAACAGCTAAATGTTAATGTCAAAGATCAAAACAATAATATTCAAGACAAAACTTTGCACAAATAGCAGTAATGCGGACATGGTAGCCAAGATTGCAATGCAGGCCTGGATAGCCAAAGATGATGACATTTTAGAACACAAGCAGGCCAGAATAATAACAGCTCCTTAAATCATTTATAGATGCAGAGCATGAGGCATCATTCTTAAAATAGTGAATATAGCAATTTTGGATAAAAGAATATACCTCTATGCAGTTTGTCTTCCTTTTAAGGGAAAGACTTGACCCTATCTGCTCTTGCTGATTCTAAGTGCCAACAACAATTTTTCTTTTTCAGTCATTTCAATTCTTTTTAAAAGGACCTGTTGGAAAACTGGTGACAAGTAAGGAGCATTTTGTCATGCAGACCTGGCTGACCAGCAGAACATCGACATAAGTCCAATGTTTAATTCATCCCCTCTCTGCCCGGAGAAGATCGCGATTTTACAAATATGAAAGGCTCCATCCGGTGTTATGAAGTTTAAAAAAAAGGAAGCTATGTGGTGGAAATGAAACTGGCTCTGATGGTGGATAACTGGTTTTGATGGGCCGTGACCGTTTCTCAAAAGCTTTGTCCATAATAAAAAGGGCAAAAGAGAAAGTGTGGTTTGGGAAAAGGAACAAACAAAACAAAACATGCTCAACTTCTGAGGAGACAGATAAACCATTTGTTTTCATCTGAAAAAATCTGCCTGCCAAATTCTTCTATGACCCTCTTCCTGTTAATAACTGACATTTTCATCATTGGAAAAAAGGAGGCTAAGCCCTATCTTCACACGTCAAATCCAGACAAATGACACATATTTCTCTGCAAAAACTGACTTTATTCACAACTAATAATAGTTTAGATTTGAGATAATAACCTCCTTTTAGTTGCTTTTCACATGACGGTAATCAGCTTGAAATCAGCATTGCAGACAGTTTTTATCAATATTGACATAATCTCAAACTAAACAGAGCTGGAATGGAAAGTTTTCCCCTGCAGCCTCCTTCCATCCATGCGGGTCTTCCTTTCCTTAACAAAATTAACCTGGCATATCCTTGCCATTTTTGTTTCACAACAGTTGTTCCGACTTTAATTTACCTCAAGTAAAATTGAGTGTCGAATTTGACCTCTGCCACCTGTATTTACCCAGACACATACTTTCCTTGCTTTTGTTTTTTCCAAGTGGTTATATCACTCCTCTCCAATCCAAAATTCCCATTTCCCGTTTCCATGTTCTGTATCTATACTTTCCTTTACCACATTTCCCTCCATTGGCCTCCGAATGTCTCTCCCACCCATTCTTTTCTCCATCACTCCCACAGACCCATCAGTGTTTTTTTAGTCCAAACTTGTATGTCCATTACTCAGTGCTATCTTTATGTCAACAGTTCCTCTCAAATATTTACAATAAGCCCTAGCGGGGAGACATAGAGCCAGGGCTGGGATGATTCACCCTTTGTTAACAAAAATCACCCCCAAAGAAACTCAGTGCTACTCAGGAAAACATGTACTGAAGTATTGGGCTAATGACCCAAAACATGTTTATTATACTGAACCACTTGACATTTATAAGTATGTTTTTATAATTTCTCATTGATCATTTATCATTTCTAAAAACATAGCAAATATTGAAAAAGAATCCATCAATCCGACGCCCTTAAAATTGTAATTCATCGTATTGTTTGGTACGCAAACAGCCTAAACTATCAGTCAACGTATTATCACTGTAATATGTAACTTCCTGTCAGTTTATGAAAAGACAACCCCTCCATCCACACAGTGTGCTACATCACATTACATCTTTTGCACCATCGTTTTAGCCTTTTCGGCAGGTGAATCTGCAAAGTGATGATGGAACTGGCAGACATCCTGCTCTTCCATCTGTGCATCTTCCCCTGCATTGTCTTTGCTTCAAGCTGTGCTCTATGGGTGTTTTGAGTCCATGGGTTGCACCTAATTTGTCAAAGTACTTTTGTTCCCAAATGCTGGATCGCACAAATGTCCTACATGTAATACAAGGCATTCCTTTTAACCTAAGACAACACAGTTGTGCAAGCCATTTCTTTTAGAGAGTGTCTGTCCTATGGAATCCTCATTTGAACCAAATCAGACATTCAGGAAAGTAGCTTTGTTGGGTCTGACGATAAAACTTGGTCTCAGTCAAAAGTATTCTGGGAAAGTGAGATCTTGTCCTTTTCAAATGATCAAATATACTGTTATTTAGTTTAGAGTACACTCTTTGTGTTTTATCGACTTATCTTGATTGCAGAAGTGACACAGTGTTTAGTTTTTTCTCACATCTGAGACTTCAGCAGCAGAGCTACGGCCACTGGCTATCAACAGGATAATGGAAAGTCTTGGACATCCTAGCTAGTTTACAATTTTCAAGTTGCCTTTAAAAAAGAATAGAAAAATTCCATAATTGTAAAGAAATTATTAAAAACATGTAAAATGATATCCCAGATGTTCCCTATTATTGCTAATAGTAATAGTAGTGTGTCACTTTTTTATCCTCTCAGTTCTCACTGCAGGGAAAAGTGGCCCAGTTCTATCTTTTTTTAAGTCACTTTCATATGTGGTCCAAAATGGGATACATGTGACATTTTTTGTAGCAACCTCAGTCTGACAGTCATGTCACATTTCATCTCAGAATGACTATTAGGACACTAAAGTACGACAGACATTACAGTTCTGCTCCAGAGCAAGCTACAAGATCCACATTTATTTCTGCAAGCACAGCATGTTGTTTGGAGACTGATGCCGGTCACATTTGAATTTTAGTCTGAAGAACCATGCAATAGCTCTGATCTCAGCAAAAATAAATAAATCAAATGTACTACTAAGACCTGCATTGTCAATAATGGCATCTGATTCTTTTACCGAATTCCAAGCAGAGTCGATGTGGGCCATACTGCCACCATCTGGAACACTACAGTGTTTAGTTTATAGTATTCCGTCATGGCGGAAAGAAACCTCTTTTGTGTCTTTTTAAAAAATCAGACGTGCTTTGTTAGTGAGCGGAAACCCTGTCCACCACTCCTGTATGCTTCAACACTACATATACAGTACGTGTTGTTCTCCGTGCTGTTTTGTCATCCTACCAATGACTACAGACATCTTTAAAGTTTTTTCAGTGTGCAGAGCAAACAGTTGGATCCTATTTTTCTGTGACCGCCAAATGTACAAAGCAGAAACTCATAAGTCCACCTGTTTTTTCAATCTTTTTGACAGTATCTCCAAAAACACCAAATGTGATGTGGGGGTTGTCTTTGACAGGAAAAGACACTTGCCTTCGGTCTAAGCATGCACATTTTTCTGAAATTTGATCAATAAGAACCGTACCATGTGCTTGTGTGCATTTCCTTTAACCTGTAAAAGCATGATGTAACAAATCAATAAGCTTTCATTTTTACAGGTCACGGGACAAAAATGGAGGGAATCACAGCTGCAGACCAATGCAGTTTTATTTAGAGGAACAGAAGAAAACAAATGCTCAACAGAAATATTTAACAAATCCGTTCTCTCTAAACCAACACTGGTGAGTGCATCTACCCACAATGCATCAGCAACACATTCTTTTCAACCACATTTCGGCGGTAGCAGTTGACGCAAGAAAACCAAACATGCAGTCGAAACATATACGAGCAGCGGCAGATAGGCCACCCCAGCTAACCACAGACACGTTGCACGTGTACACACCATAACACTTACATCCAGGGACACCCACTGACAGCGTACACACAGGTGATGAAAATAACCCCATATGGTAAATCTGCATGGGACAAAGTGCACGTGTTGCGGGTAAACGTGGCTCGGTGCCTTATACACTCACACACATGCATGCAAACAAAGAAATCCAAGTAAAAAAAAAAAAAAAAAAACATTCTGGGTCACCCCTAAACTCTGACAAATAAACTAAATGTTGGAGGCAGCATGTTTATTTGGCGTTTCTGCTCGTCTCTGTGGTGTCTCTCTTGGCCCACTTTAACTGTGACCTCCTCCTGTGTTTGTTTGAGAGGTGCGGCTCCGTGAAATCATTAAAAGATATGCACACAACATACACACAAACAAGTGTGTTGTACATGCAAGGAAAACACATGTGGTTCTTCACGGCCTCTGGTTGAATATGGATTTTTGCCATTTAAACCTTCCTTTGAAAATGTAATTAGTCTTATCTTACCAAGCTCTTCTTTACGCTTCTTGACGTGAAAAGCATTGGATTTAAGAAACTCACAAGTCATCAGAAGTTTAACAAAATTATCATATAGCTTCCTTTTTCAAGACTATTGAATAGCATGACATCTTTTTCCCTGAATATTTGAGGGCAAGTCTGAGAAACATTGCTTTTTATATCGCCCAGTAAGATAACAAATGAACAACATGAATGATTGACTACATTAGCACCATACAAAGCGTTAGTAGAAAAAATCCCATCAAGTCCATAGATTTATTTGGCAGCTTCTTTGGATCACTAGGTTAAAGATCTAAACAATATGATTAGATCAGATTAGAATTTTGTGGCTTGATTTTTTCCATACAAAACAGCTGACACAGGATGAAAACACAAGCATCATCAAAACTTTGTTAAATGATTCAGAAATGACCTGATTTGTTTTATATTTTAACATGGTTTATTGTTTTCAGTTTCTTTCTGTCGATGGAAAACCTGGTATTCCCTAAAGCTTACACAAAGGATACTGCAGGGTGCATTCTTCATTGGGTTTTTCAAAGTGTATTGTGCTTCTATGACCTCTTGTGATAGCAAAAGTGCATATCAACTGATTCAATGTGAATTTGTACTGTTAGGGGTCTGCTGGGTTTTGTTTGTGTCAGTGTTCAGACAACACTCAACGCCATGTTGCAGTAAGAATTCCCGTATGTTTAACATTCACTCATTTTTGTTTTGCTTCAAAATGAGGTAAATTAAAAAACCTAGAGAGAATTTACAGCTGGTATAAATGCCAGTGTGTGCATCATTCTGATTTAGCAACATTCCACACAGTGCTCAGTAAAAAAGAAACAGATTTATTCTACTGGGTGAATAAGTAAAAAGACAGAGGAGTCAAAATTGAGGATAGTATATATTATTGTTTCATTAAGTCACAAATTCAGCTGTGATCCACGTCCATAGGAGGTCTCTCAGCACACTGCATTATGCCTCCATACACTACAAGGTAATCAAGAAACATCTACAAACACATATGCTAGACAGTCTCCCGGCCTGATGGGAGGGGTAATATTTCATAAAAAAGCTACCAATTCTACAAAGGAAAAGATGAGGTTCCCTCTGAAGGACATGCACATACACAGACACACACACCCGCACTCACACAGACATCAACATGCATCTGCTCTGGAGAAGCAAGGGAAAGGCATATGAAACTCCAGATTTGCAGAAAATTTGGGAATAAATGTGCTGATGTGAGTGGTGGATGGAAAATAATCTGTCCTCAAATAACATTATTGAGGTATTGGAACTTCCCAATGGATACAATAGTTGTGATCACAAACCCTTCAGTTGTTTCCCATGTCTTCCTGTAGCTTTCTTTGGGCATTGTCATTTAGGACCAAGACGGTTTGTCTTGGTCCAGCACATATTGTGCAATATTTTAACTCAATAGGACCTAAATAAACCATATCTGAGACAGAAGAAAACCATTCCCGTATATAATCTGAAAACCTCTGTGGATTGGAATGTGAAGTGAAATGAAAGTTTCCATCAAACAGAACCACAGTAAATGATATACACTATATTGCCAAAAGTATTTGCTCACCCATCCAAATTATCGGAATCAGGTGTTCCAATCACTTCCATGGCCACAGGTGTATAAATTCAAGCACCTAGGCATGCAGACTGTTTTTACAAACATTTGTGAAAGAATGGGTCGCTCTCAGGAGCTCAGTGAATTCCAGCGTGGAACTGTGATAGGATGCCACCTGTGCAACAAATCCAGTCGTGAAATTTCCTCGCTCCTAAATATTCCACAGTCAACTGTCAGCTGTATTATAAGAAAATGGAAGTGTTTGGGAACGACAGCAACTCAGCCACGAAGTGGTAGGCCACGTAAACTGACGGAGCGGGGTCAGCGGATGCTGACGCGCATAGTGCGAAGAGGTCGCCAACTTTCTGCAGAGTCAATCACTACAGACCTCCAAACTTCATGTGGCCTTCAGATTAGCTCAAGAACAGTGCGCAGAGAGCTTCATGGAATGGGTTTCCATGGTCGAGCAGCTGCATCCAAGCCATACATCACCAAGTGCAATGCAAAGCGTCGGGTGCGGTGGTGTAAAGCACGCCGCCACTGGACTCTAGAGCAGTGGAGACGCGTTCTCTGGAGTGACGAATCGCGCTTCTCCATCTGGCAATCTGATGGACGGGTCTGGGTTTGGCGGTTGCCAGGAGAACGGTACTTGTCTGACTGCATTGTGCCAAGTGTAAAGTTTGGTGGAGGGGGGATTATGGTGTGGGGTTGTTTTTCAGGAGCTGGGCTTGGCCCCTTAGTTCCAGTGAAAGGAACTCTGAATGCTTCAGCATACCAAGACATTTTGGACAATTCCATGCTCCCAACTTTGTGGGAACAGTTTGGAGCTGGCCCCTTCCTCTTCCAACATGACTGTGCACCAGTGCACAAAGCAAGGTCCATAAAGACATGGATGACAGAGTCTGGTGTGGATGAACTTGACTGGCCTGCACAGAGTCCTGACCTCAACCCGATAGAACACCTTTGGGATGAATTAGAGCGGAGACTGAGAGCCAGGCCTTCTCGTCCAACATCAGTGTGCGACCTCACAAATGTGCTTCTGGAAGAATGGTAAAAAATTCCCATAAACACACTCCTAAACCTTGTGGACAGCCTTCCCAGAAGAGTTGAAGCTGTTCTAGCTGCAAAGGGTGGACCGACGTCATATTGAACCCTATGGATTAGGAACGGGATGTCACTTAAGCTCATATGTGAGTCAAGGCAGGTGAGCAAATACTTTTGGCAATATAGTGTATATATAAATGAATATATCAAAGGAAATGTTGAGACCATAAATGGGAAACAATTTCAGCATTAAAGAAAATAAACAGTCTCAGCCAGTCATGCTTTTTAAGGACCACATCTATTTCTTTTTTAAGATCATGCCCACTGCCACAGCTGAGGGTTGTCTTGTCCGGATGCTCAAATACACATGTGCTTGCAGCAACACAAACATGATCAAAATACACCGCCTCAGTCCAACTCCCGAACGGACACACACAGACAGGTCGTGGCCTCTTATTAATATTTCCTACTCTGGAGTGTTTTTTTGGCAGACTGCTGTGCTGCTGCAGTGTGTGGCCTGGCTGCACAAACACATCAGAGTTTCACGAAAGGCTCTAAATTACATTTTATTACCATTTCAAGATGTGAGTCATTGGACTGTCACACTAATGAGGGGTTCCCTTACTTCCATTCCATTTTTCTCCTTTTGCATGTATTTCTGCTTGCTCGTGCGTCTGTCGTTAAGCCTTCCTCACTCTTAATCATCATAATGATCCTCTTGCCTCTTTCAGGACAAGTCATTATAATGTAATAATTTCTTTCATAAGTATTGTGTTATAACAACATTGGCCCTTCGCTAAAAAATGTCTGAGGACTTTTATCGTCCAGTGACATATTGTGGCCATATAAATAATTACTATGTAGAAAGGTAGAAAACACCTGACTTCAATCAGGGTGTGTGTATATTCAAGTCAATACCTGAAACGATTGTCCAAAGTGACAGAAAGGCTCAGACTCAGTGGAGTACGAGGAAGTTACAGAGAACAGTAAGTAATCGATGGTAGGTGTTTTCGGGAGTTGTCCATGGGTCTTTGTGGTGGGGTGTGGTTTTGGCTCTGCAGCAGGAGAAGAGGGGGAGTTAGCCGGTTCTCTAAGAGAGACAAATTCACGCAGCTGTAAAAGATTTCGAATCATCCCTCTTTCCTCATAAAAAGACTAAAAAGAAAGAGCCAACTTTAGTAGCCAATATTTCCAATTCCAATTCTTTGCTAAGGATGAATGTAGTAGTCATATTTCACTATACATAGGTTAACGGTTGCAGGGACTCTAACAAGCCATAATGAACAAGCCATAACAATCAGTTCAACAAAATCAAGGCTTTTCTTAATCACAGGAATTGCTAGCTTTCCCTTTACCAGCAACCCACAAAGCACCCACTGAACCAGACTCCATGAAAATCAAACAAGTGAGCCACCCTTTTATTCAGACGCAAGTTTCTTAAAACTTAGCTTTAAGGCTCCTCTTCTTTGTCTTGATGGCACCATTTCATTGTTGTACTTTCCGCTGTTATGTGTACCATGCTTTAGTCCAAAGATGTGTAAAGATACAGGTCTGGTTTGGGCAATGATTAAAACCCAAATTCTCCTAATTTTCTAAAATCTCTTTTGTAGCTCTTCTTGCATTGTTAGAAGTTGAATCGCCTTAAGTTGGATGCCTAACAACAGTATCAGTTCAAAACATCTGTCGGTCAACACATGGGTGTCTCCCTGGCTACCAAAGAGCTTTCATCAGATACCCACACTGACTGTGTGATCAGACACTTCAAGTGAGCCACTGATCACTGAATGAGCCAGCATACAGCTGGAGAGCATTCAAAGACACTCAGGTAGGTAGACAGGTGAAGTATGCTGGCTGCTGCCCTCTCCGTCTCACCATACTAAGCAGACACACACGTTAACCGCGGCAGACACACAACAGAAAAATAACCGCACACAAGCCATGCATTCCTTGTGAGACATGGCACTGGCCAAACAGCGGGCTCAGGTGTTCCTGCCTTTGTAGACTCACCAACACCAGTAAAAGGACAGAAAATGAGGGAGACAGATGGAGAGGGTAAGGATAGTGTTGTCCTCTCTCTGTGTGCTCTGTGAAACCTCATCCTGCGTCCATTCTCTCTTTCATTGCGTCAGTCTGGGCTTTTGTGTGCACTGCTAATCAGGGCCCTCCTGTCAGTGAAGAGGTTACCAAGCTGACACCGGATTCCCATTGAAGAAGACTAGCCCTCAGACACAGACAGACTTACATGTGCATGGATTCTTTTTAGTTTTGCATCACGCAGACACCTGTCTCTCAGTTCGTCCCTTTCTTCTTCGGTCCAAGTCTGAGTGGCCTGTCTGCTACCTCAGTGAAAGATAGGAGTACACTTTTTTTTTTTCTTTCATGTGTCCCATCCTCACGCATATTCCATCAACCTTTTTTCTATCTATTTATTTTTCATATGTTGTTTGAATCACCACGGACAAGAAGGACAGATAAGACAGGTGGTTGCCTCTTAGGTGACTCACAATGGAAGTTCTTAAATTCCCCTCAGATGAAAGACGCATCAGATAACAAACCAAAGTGGTCACCGGGCCACCACAGAGTGTCACCAGGGCAGATAAGGCTGGGTGTGTTTTTAAATACTGAGCTCAAATCTTTTTTTCTGTTGTGTTTTTTTCCCCTTTCTGAATAAGTCCACTCAGTTCTGCCTTGATATATCACTACATCTTAAAAAACACATCAAAGCAAAATTACTCATTATAAAAGTGAGGCAGCTCTCCGTATGTAATGTCTAGACATTTTATTATGATAAAACATCCAATCACTCTCTTCAAGAGAGCAGAAAAAAATAAACAGAAATACGATGAATACATTATTCAGTATGATTAAAAGAATATCTTTACAAGATGAATCCATCTAAACACCAGAGTAGGGATTTTAAAAATAGAATTGTGTAAGATTAAGGATCAGACAGTAAATGTTCTTGTTTCATTTTCCAAACTGAGTGAACACAATGGAAATGTATATTGGCCATAATGCTTTTACTGACGTTGAGAATTGATCTTATTGAAGTTTCATGAATACAATAGCAGCAAAACGACAACCAGATGTGCCATAACATTAATGGAGGCATAACTCAGTTTGTTTTGTGCAGATTAGATAGAAATGTTCTCCATACCACTAATAACATAGCTACAATTACAGCACAACTGTGGTGAAACATCTGTAATTGAGGCAGTCGTAACTGTAGAAGTAGATCAGCAGCAGTAGCTGTTAACGGTGAGGACGCAGGAAGATACTGTAACCATGACAGTAGGGATGGTAGACATAAGATGCCCTAATAATAACATATGTTACTGTACAGATGGCAGAAGACTTTTCCAGAAAAAGCATAAAGTTTCAGCACAGTTTCATTTGGGAGGGGAAAAGTGCTGGACTACACAATTCTAAAACCACTCTGTTGCCAAGTTCCTGCACTAAACCTAATGGATTAGATTTAAACCTCAGCCAAAGCTCAGAGAAGACCTGAAAGCAAACAGAAGACATGCACTACTCACAGCTGGAACAGCTGGATAGTGAAAATGTACATCTGTGTGAGCAGGTATAAATCCCATGACTATGACACAATTTGTAACCTTACATTGCACTTGTGCTATAGGATAGTTCAGGATTAATATACAATCAAGGAGATAAATGGAATACAGCCCTTCAAAAGATACAGGAGTGATAACACCTGTTTCCACTGATCCTTACTTGTGCATTCCTCACATGCAAACTTATCTTTTTGACTTTTTGACTGTTTTAAAGTGTATCTATTACAATAACAACCCTTATGTTGTCTTTTCTATTGTACATTTAAAAAACTAAATGCATTTGTTTCTGCCCATCAAACCCAAAGTTATGTATAAATTGAATAAGCATACCTTAAGTTAAAGATCTATGAACCACCGGAGTTGTGAAGAATCCTGGTAATCTCCTCCAGCTGCTGCATGCGCAGGCCCAGTGATGGATTTATCCCAAACATGATCGGTAAGGCACCATTCAATGGCTTAAGCCTTTCCACCACATCTTGTGCAGCTGATGTCAGAATCTGAGTGCAGAGACAGCTTTAATTCCACTGTACTTGAGGTGACAGAGCCATGGAAATGGCTGGTTGCAGCAGAGGAGTTTGTTTGGGATTGGTGGTTTCACTGGACAGCATATCTGTGTGATGTCAAGTTAAACGGTTTCAGATATTTGTGCTTTTTTTCCACCACAGTATTTTTCCATACCTTCCACGAATTTGGCCAGGCTCTGCTGTATCCAGACTCTGTCACAGGTCTTTAAATCTGAAACGAATATTAACATGTGCTGTAAACATAATGGCACCTTGATCCTTGAGACACTGTGGGGATGAATTTAACCAGGATGCGGCAGTCAAATTTCATCCTTTTGCATAAGGTAGGAAAGATATCAGAGCATTAACAGGTCACTTCAGTAGTTCATAGTAAATTTGCATTTCTTTTCTGCTTTGAATATGCTGCAAACCTCGTCTGAACCACCGCCCCTTTAGCTTGCATCACGTCTTTCATCTCAATAGTTCCTCACAGACAATGCTAATTAGGCTCCGTCCAGATGTTTGTCAAAACTGTCTCCTTTAATGTTTTATGTGGAAAAGTGTAGGTTGTCATGTTGACATTTTAACAAGGTGGAAATGTTGTTTCTGTCTGGGATAACTTTAAGCACACGTTTACTCGCGCTTTTCCCTGAATGAGATTTGAAAGTTATCTGACAGCTGTCTGGCTATAACTCCTCATCTCTCTGGCCATAAGTTCTGAATCATATAAGACATGGACAACACACAATTGTACGGTGATGGTCCATTCCAAATATTGTGCAAGCAGGAGCTGCGTCACAGGGGCCGTCAACAGAGAGGATGGAGATGGAGATCTGAGTACACAAATACACACAGCTGTGATGCAGAAGTTCAGCAAGGAACAGGTGACGCAAAAGCATGTGAACCAACGTAACAGGATTAGAGCTCCACATGTGGGGAAAAGCAACTATCTTAGCAAATAAATCAAGAGATTGTTCCCTCCCCCCAATATTGAAGGATATTATACTAGCTTGTTTACCTCCAGAGAAAGATTCGCAAATAAATTCTAAAAATACAGGTCCCCTTATGAAAAATGGGAAAAAAACATATAAATATTCTACTAGGACAAAATGTTACCAGTCTATTTCGTCTATTTCGAATACCTTTTGTTACAACCACTGCATGATGTTAACATTTACCCAAAACATTTTTGAGTCAATTTACATCCACAGAAAGCCTCTATTGGTGTGTGTGTATATATATGAATAATTTTCATGAAAAAAGAACACCATATTAGAATCAGGAAATAAAAACTCCTCCAACGGGCTGTTGACAATTTCGATAAGTTTTGGTGGCATTTTCATAACAAAACCATTATTCTGACAGGCATCCCTTCGTATTGCAGACATACTTACCTTACACATACTTACGCTACATTAGCTTAGAAGCACTATCCCTCATTGATCTACACAGGCTGGGTTACCTCTCCATTCAGTGTTAATATGTAACTTTTAAAAAATCTATGTTTTTAACATGATTTCCTTTTCTGCTTCCCAACTCTAAACAGGCCAAAAGACCATAATAAACTAAAGATAAGTGGTAGGGAAAGATGTTTCAATAAACATTTTGTTTCTCTGAAGTTTGTGTTGCCTCTGCATTAATGGTGCATTCATACAAACATACAGATGCGCACACACACACACTCACAAGCTGCTCTAAATGTTTCCTGCTTCACTTAAGAAGAAAAAGCTCATCCATTGACTTCTTCCCGCTACATTAACCAACCTTGCCTCCAGGTTTATGCCACTCTTTTCTCATCCTTCCATCACAACTGTTTTTTTGGGGTGTTTTTTTTACAATTTACATCCAGAGGTTGAGCAGCAGCTGGACAATAAAAGCAGCTTAAAAGGACACACTCCCACAGTGTTTATGTTAGTGAGCTCTGAGCAGCAATCAAAGTGAAGAGTAAAGAGGCCAGTTGTTTTGGTGGCAGGCCAGGTTTGTGTTTCTCCATCTATCTTCGGCTGTCACTGTTAAAACGACTTCAGGGTAGCCAGGGCACACGTTGTGTATGTCTGTGAGCGTGTTCATGACAATGTATCCACGAGGCCTGGCTCTGGAGGGGTTTAAAACACAGCTTAATAACACAGTTTCTCCAAACAAGTTGTTAAGATGAGCAGATTAGACATTAGGACAGGGAACATGCCAAGGCCGAGGATGAAAGGCTGCTGTAGACTTCTTACCGATGACTAATGACACGCTATCACTTCAGCAGAAGAAATAAACTGATGCCGTAATGGCAGATAATAATGGGACAACTCCTCTTTCTTACAGTTTGTAACCTTGAGTGGTCAAGCGGTTACTTCAGATTCAAAATTAAAGTTGGAAGGTTTCAAAGGGGAAGGAATGAATACATGTTGCAAGGTGGATTTTGTTCTATGGGGTGAATTTTATATACCTAAAGCACCGAATTGGTAATCTTCTCACAGCCACACAAAAAAAAAAGACAAGAAAAAAATCACAAAACCGACACTGTAGTTAGAATTACACAGAAATAGAGTGTTGAGTGAAAAATCACGGGAAGAAATGTCCCTCTTTGGTTAAACAGTTTTTTTCTACCAAGTTAATTAAGCTTCCCCATAACTTAAAAAATATGATACTTTGTATCCCAACGTTATGTTGTTTGGAGTTGGGGAAATAAAAATAAGAAATATGATGAAAATTAGTTATTTCCAGGTAACTGTAAATACATAATGTAGCTTTAGAAGAACTTAAAAATAAAAAAATAAAAGGAATAGATAAAGCAAAACATTTCTCTGAGGGGTTTCAAATGGCAGTAAAGCCACATCCTCCTGTCATATTCTGACACAAACACTCTCCAGCTTCATCTGCGGTAAGACACCCATCCTCATATCTCTTCAATCACACATAGTTTCATCTGCATGCCTTTCAACAAGGATTATTTCATGCACACAAGGGAATTCCTTTCTTGCTCACACACACACACAAACAGTGGTTTTGGATTTGAAGGGAGATTTGAGGCTGCAGAGCTGCGGTTGGAACACTCCTATATGAACACGCCGCAAAGACTTGAATCTGTCACAGCAAAAAATGATTAGAAAATAAAAATCTAAATACTGGCGCTCACTCTGCGAACAAGTGTGATAACGATGTATCCACATTCACGTTTTTTTCAATATTTCACGTAACAAAAATTTAGTCACCCATCCCATTCTGTGACCAGTTCCTTTGGCTAGCTTACTCCAAATCGTTTTTTGCTCATTTGTCTTAAATCAGTTTTTAAAAAGGAATAGTTTTGCAGGTTACAACTATGTGATCCCAGTTTTACCTTCGTGATTTGAGGCGTTTATGGCCCATCAGATGGACAAAAAAATTGTTATGAAATTAGACTGAAACAGTTATATCATACAAGATGTGTATCCTGTTGTCAGGGAGGACACACTGTAGTAATCCTGCTAAGAGGACAGATAGAGGTTTATTGTGTCTGGAACATGCTGGTTTGTCCTCGCCTCTGTTGTTGATGTGACGGCAGATAACAGCCCGTCTGAATGCTACTTGTTAGAGGATGAAGCCACCCTTATCACGCACACATGCAATCCCAGAGTGTCCATCCATCTACCTGTGATCTAATCTGCTCCGTCTCAATGGCCTCCACTCCCTTTCTAAGTGCCTTCAGTTCAGCCTGCCCTGATGAATAGCAATCAAGTGCTGTTTGTAGGTGAAAACGTTACACAAACTTATATTTACATTTCACTCTTTGTAATAACCCTCATCATACACTCATGCAATCCCATTAGAACGGGACACGCTAAGGTTCAAAAGCGCGCTTGTGTGTTGTCGATCCTCACGCTAATCCCTCAGATCACCAGCACAGACCTGCTCATCTTCCCCGTTCATTTATGACTTTGCAAAAGTATTAACTTCATGATGACTGACAAAAGTAAATTAAGAAAAATCAGCTACCTTCTGGCTTATTCTTGTGTAAATAACTGTTATTTTTATGTCTCAAAGCTTCAAAATGATTAATCTTTTCCTCTGATTAAAAGTTACACGATATAGCTTGTTATGGAGCTCATTTTTTTTGGTGTTGAGTGTGGACATTATTTTTTCCTTTTCCCTAAACCAGCACTGCTGAGATTAGGTTTGTGTGGATAAAATTCCTTCCCCTCATGATCCTTCATCCAGGTAATTGCTGCAAATATTTGACTTCTCAACTGCTCCACACCAAATTGGGCTGGTAGCCTTAACCTCAAAGCTGTGGTAGACCTCAAGGCAAACCTCGCACATCAATGTGTTTACTATGGAGAAATTCAATTGCATCTTTCACCTTAAAGAGAGAGCCCACGGAAGAAATGATACCCTCAGGTAACATCAAGTGTAAATACAAGTTTATTAGGGAAGAAAATGTTCCATGATAAACAAATGAGGGGAAAGGCAAATTCACAGTACATTTCATCTTCCTAACGTGGCGCATTTAAACAACTTCAAAACCCCATTGTTGCTCCACACAAATACGGTGCCTCTTTACAAAAATACTTTCCTTAAGAAGAAAAAAATGCTGTTGGCATAAGGGGGCATTTTCCTAATTTTTAAAAAGCTTTTTTTCTCACCTTCTTTGACCATTTTTTCAAAAAAATGTAGCAATCTACAAATACTCTGCAATCTACAAATGATTTTGTCCAAAAAGACTTTAGCTCCTTGTGGAATTGACATGTCAGAGCAATGACCCCTGCTGAACACTACCGACTGCAGCTCTATCCTCACTAAACATAAAAAACCTGATGGTGGAAAATGCAACACAAAAGAAGGCTGTTGGTCCAGGGTTGGAAAACAGGAGGTGGTTATGTTAAATTCAGCAAAACCAACTGGTAAGATAAAAGTACTATGGCAAGGCATTGGTTATGTTATGGAGAGGTAGGATAGTTGTCAGTGGTCGCTGTATCAGGTCCCAGGATGAAACGGTTTGATCACCAACCTCTTACAGTACTTCTGTAGGTTTAAAGATGGTTGACCTGTGGCCACAAAGTATTGTTCCTCGATGTCATAAAAGACAATGTTCCTAATTCGACAGGATAAAGGGAAATGGAAAGGCAGCAGTAATACCGTATCTAAACAATAGGATTTGATCGACAGGTTTAGTCTTTCTCAAAGCATCACAGATACCAACCCTCAACAAGTCAGCATCACATAATCTGTCCAGATTAAGTGAAAATGGGAACGCTTGGCACACACCACGTTTATGGCAAGTTCATTCTAAAATGTGGCAATGATTCTAATAATTTTTTTTCATTTTGATTCAGGTTATCTCTGGCCCCTCTTCACAAAAGGTAATCCTTCATTTTTTTTCTGTACAGCTGTAATGAGGACACAAACTGGAGTGGATGAACCAAAATCAAAAAAAGAAATGAAAACTTACTAACCTTCTTACCCCTTAAGGCGAAAAAGCTACCATCTCATGTACTGTAATGTCTGACCCACACACAGGGTGACAGAACACCAGCTTCCATTAAAATCCATTGAACTTTCAGAGCAACAAGAGTGTTTGACTGCTGTGCTGCCGCACTAAAACTTCACGGACGTGGAGTTTACCACATTACATGCAAACAGAGGAGCTTTGATTGGACTTTTTGTTTTTCAGAGCCATGTATGGCTGCTGCATTGGGGGCATTGAATAAGGACACATGACAAACTGAGGTGAAAAGAAAAAAAGCAAAAAGCACGACATGTTTTGTTTTTTAAGATTACAGTTGTCATTGGACCAAATACAAAAATCTCTCTACACTGTAGAAAACTGGAACCGAAAGAACTTTACAAAAATGTTTGACTCTTCTGCTTTTTCTCTTTCACGCTCACAGAAAAAATTACGAGCAGGTAGATCTATCAAAGGGAACACCAAACTATTTAAAGAAAATCCAACTGGAGGAAAGTTGGGGAGGAAGCTTCTTTACAGCGAGGAAAATACAAATCTTGGTGCTTCGGTTTTTAATATCTCCCTATGCTGATTTACCATCATCATTTCTTTCAATTCATCTAATTGACTGACTCTTTGAAAATCCCTACAGTGACAGTGAATGACATGAATATCCCTCTAAAATGAGCAGGACAGTCCATCAGCATTGCCCTGGGTTACCCTTCCTTTGATATCTAGAAGTAAAAGATGATTGAAGGAGAAAATATCTGCTTTTAAGTACAGCACCTCATTTAAAAGAAACTTACTTTATGTACTATGTATGGCGTCTACTACACAGGCAAACATTTGCAATAAGCATTCTTTTACTCTTAGATGGTAGGAAGGGTATGCCAAAAACTTTTTTTCTTGGTTTATATCTTTGCTCAGTTGACTGAGAGGAAACTGGGCAGAGATAATGCGAACGCTGGAGTACGTCTGGGAAAAAAAAAAAAACTAACAAAACTAAACAAACTTTGTCTCGTCTTCTCGCTGCCTTTTACCATTTATGCTGTCTGGGGAGGTGCGACTGAGGCCGGGCCACATTACTGGCTCTGGTTTTCGCGGACTTTAGCCTGGAGAGCGTCGCAGGTCTTCTTCGCATCGCCTAGCAGCATGGCTGTGTTGGGCTTGTAGAAGATGGGGTTGTCGACAGCTGCATATCCCACACCCAGAGAACGCTTCATCACAACCACCTGGAGGGGGGGGGGGATAACAAACAAATATGAGCTTCTGAACAGAACAGAAAAAGCATTTAGAAAGAATTATTTCAAATGATAAAGGTCCTGAGCCGTGCATGCAGACTAATAAGATCAGGATGGGAATGGAGCTGGAACATTAAATGTCAATGTGTGTCTCAAGGCTCGTGCACATCTCCAATGCGTATCCATGCCTCTGCTGGTGCTGACAACTCAGTCGAAAATCAACTATTAGTCTTCATCTTCTTCAGCTTGAGGGGGGACTTTACCATCATCCATACACCAAATGTCTCACCTGCTTAGACTTCCAGACCTCCAGCACAGGCATCCCAGCGATGATGGAGTTGGGGTCTTCTTGTGCAGCCGAATTCACCGTGTCATTGGCACCAATCACCAGGACCAGATCAGTTTCTAACAAGGCAAATCAAAGCTTAAGTACCATCTCTATAACTCCACATCATGTGGTTTTCTATTATGTTATATCATTTTGAAAATCCTTAATTGGCAATGTTTTGCAACATCACTGAGTTCAAACAGGGTCAAGTTACATTCTGTGAAGAATGTAACTCCTCACACCATGAAACAACAGAAGAACATAAAGTCAATATGTCCCAAATTTGCCTTTGCTGTCAAGACTAGTTTTAATGGAAATGGCATGAAGAACCTTTTGGATTATGGGTTCAAAATTGGCAGAGTATGAAAGACAATAACAAAGCAGTTAAGTAAAATAGATTATATTATCTTATGTAACTAGCCAAAAAAACAAAACACTTCCTGTGCATGAAATGTTTGGTGAAAAAAGTCTGACATTTTGGAAAATGTGCTTTTCTGCCCTGTTGAGATTTTACAGATTATATGTGATCTGTGAATCCAAAAGATGGAGCAACCTGCATATATTACAACCGTGAGTGAAATTATTTGTCAATTTGCATAAACAAAGTTTGGGTTTTGGCTCTAACCTGAAGCACTAATTACTTTGGCTTACTTGATTTATATGTTGTCATAAATACACAGCAAAAAAAAAAAGACACTATAAAAATGAAGGTGCAAACAAATGTTTAAATTTATGTTTGCAAGCTTTTTTAAAAAAAGAAAAAAAACAATAGTTGTGAAAGAAGGCAAACATTACAAATAAAGCAGAGAAAGTTTATATATTGGATTCAAACCTCCACAGTCTCAAGACTCTCAGGTTTATGACATGTAGAGTATGCAAAAAGGCAGGGAGGACGGACTCTTACCCGGGAAGTCCTCATTAATCTCCTCCATTTCCAGGACAATATCATAGGGGACACCTGCTTCAGCCAGCAGCACATTGAGCTGGCCAGGCATACGGCCAGCCACGGGGTGAATACCAAACCTGTAGTAATCAAAGGCTCATTTTTAGTCAGTGTGCACATAGAAGCGATGGCTGCGAACAGATATAAACACACCAACATGGACAGGGGTGGAGTTAAAAAGACAGAAGTTTTGGGCAAGTGAAGCAAAGAGACTTTGGTGGTAATTGCCTGCTTACACTCAGCTCCTACTGCCCTCCTCCAGGAGAATAACTTGTTTAACGGGAACCTTTCTGTGTAACTAAATGTAAACGGCCCTCAGACTCAATTAGCCATGTCATGTAATCAGAGAAGAAAATTAAGAGCAGTCACTCATGTCTGGGAGCTGTTCTCTTTTAGGTTTCCTCCGTGATCTCACAATGTGAGGGACCACCAGTTCATATAAGATCATAAGTTCATCTCTCTAAGATGTGTCATATGATGTGTCAAAGTGCAGATCGAGTGGCAGCCAAAATCAGTTTCTGTCCACTGAGGTATGCTATGGTCAACATTCAAGAAGACATTAGTAAGACAGAGTGGCTCTGGTCTTCTTTATTTGAAACACAGTTTTATTTCTGTGTGAAGAGCATCAGAGTACGATTACAGGTCAACTAAAGCATGCATGTCAGTGGCTTTGAGGGGTAAGAGGGCAAAAACTGAATAGAGAGAAGGGGGCGGATAGAGCAAAGGAGTTGTTTTTTCTCTTTTTCTCTGACCACCCACTTTCTTCTAATCAAGTACAAATGCTCTAAGCAGCAGCAGCTGCAACAGCCAGGATCAAACAACAGCGGCAGGACAATTACACAAGTTCCGCTCTACCTTTTTTCTTTCCTCCCTCTTTAGCATTTCCTCCTCCTCTCACACACACCATCCCATCATCCATTCACGCTGGTTAACTCTTCAAATCAACGTGTTCACTTTACGTCTCGGACTGCAGTAATATCATCATATATCTGCATATATCTGAAACCGTCTTAATTTATCTACATCTATCGAACTGTTTGAATAAGATTCTGTGTTCGAAAAACTGTCTTGGAGAGCATCTGTCCATACTTTGGGCACTCAACATTGTGCAGTTATTCTGCAGTTCTAAAAGAATGAAATGACAGTTAAAAACATCATCATTTACCTGACTTTCTTGCCAGCCTCTGTAAGCAGCTTCACCAGCTCAGCGATGGGGTACTGGGCCTTCGCAGCACAGAGTCCGTAACCTGAAATGGGTTTAAAACAACAACAGGGTGAAATGAGTTGATACACAATCTTGCTACAGACTATACAACCTTAGCCACAATTTACAAAGTGCAGGAAGAATTCCAAAGGTTTTATCACAGCTAGTAACATCTATCCTGGTCAGGGCTTGACGCATTCTTAAACATACACAGACGTTAGCTGTAAAACATGCGTGGTCGTTATTTTAGCCTTTAAGCGTGATGCACCGACGATGGCAATCCATCACAGACAGAAGCTGAATGGGATCCAATGAAGGGATGAATTGTAGAAGACGTGAGGCTGTGGACAAAAATACTGAGAGCATTTTCACGCGTGCACTGCAGCCCTGGCGTTTTGTTGACACGTTAAAGGGTCTGTTTGTAAGAAAGAAGATGTCGCTAGCGTTTAACCACATTTCAAGAGGAGTTTACCAAGACAGCTCCCTGGTGAAAAGACTCAAGCGAATCTATGTGTGAACACAGCAGGAAATCCTCCCCACTGAGCAGGGGTGCATGCTGATCACAGATGCAGCTTTATGCTCTTTTCTGTTCACCTGCATGTTCCTTTCCATTTCCTTCTGGGGGCTGAATAAATATCTGAATACATGAAAAATGTATATGAACATAAAAGCAGTCATTGTTGTGACAGTCAAATAACTGAGTGAATCTTTGGGTTTTTGCACATCAACACTAAGATGTCAAAAGTGTGACTTGCTTAAATAAATGCCGGTGCAGCTTTTCTGAGTTGGGGAAATCTTGTTTGTCTTGGTTTTGGTTTTTTAAGCCTTGTCAAGTCCGCCAGCTATGTATAAAACACTTAAAGGTAAAGGTCAGTCAAAAGTCTTGCTCCATTATACATACAAATACGTCTATACACATACATAGTCTTGGAGTCTGTAATTATGCTGCTGTCTGGTACTATGGCTTTTGTTTTGTTTTTTAATCACTCAAACATGTCATTTGCCGTCCAGTTCAGCTATCGAAAGATTTTCACTTTCACTCCCCATAAACAAAACTCTTTAAAACTTGTGATGCCAATATTCTAACATGTGTCTCGTATAAGAAAAAAACATGTGGGCTTCAACCACAAAGAGATGGCCCAGACAAAAGCAGAAAAACACTTGTGTTTATCATGCAGGTTCTTAACTGTTTCCACAGATGTCGATCAGGGAAAGTGACTGTGACGGCTCCAATTAGGAAGGATGGTGAAAATGGAAACAAGGGAAGTGACTGAAAGCTGGCACTGCTCAACAATTATCTATGGCACTCTGCCAAGTCCGAATCGTTTAGTCCGTTTCAGCATTTCCTCTGCAGGTTTGTGTTATGTAATTGATGTCAATGATAAAACTGTTTATACACTGGAACACGTGTGCTGCTTTTTAATATAACAAATTTCTGCCCTAGGTGCGATATTTTTTAATGAAAAATTAAAACTAATGTGCCAATACTGTTTAACGATGCCGTACCCTTAAAAAAAAAGCAGCATCAAAAACCGTTGCTATTTGGTATTTTCTGTCAGGATTCAGAGGCTTGGTGAAACATTACTGATGTAACTTTTTGTTTTCTCTCACTGCAATGAATTAAGAGTGTAAAATTTCATAGAAATGTCTGGTATTTTATTGTTCTTGCTGTCTGTGAAACTTATTTGTGGATCATCTTTGTGAACAGACTAAAGAAAACATGTATTGATCTTTCTTTTTTTTTTTAACTCCCTCTTCCTTTTGGTATGTTTTTAATTTTAGTTGTCAGAAATGTTCCTTTTTGTCTTTGTCTTTTGTCATTCTAACAAAATAAAAAAAAAAATATTTTTCAGTGGACCACTTTAAATCTGCAATTTTTGTAAATCGCCGCAGTTTCCTCTGAAGATTTAATTTTTGTAAATAGGTTCTCATTACTGACTGGAATCACCAATTTGCAGGGCAGATGCTTTTAGTCTGTGTTTACATGTACCCACGTGAACAAAACAACTGTTTGGAACCGTGACTGTTTCTCAACAGTCTGTCGAGAGGCCTGAAATGTTATGCGCCACAGAGTAATGAATTTACAGCAGCACCTCCAGCGACCGCCATAATGGTGGGAGCTTTTTACACACAATGTATCAGTCAAATATTTAATCTAAAAACACATTTCACACACATTTCATCAAAAACACATTAAATAAAATGCAGCTGCAGAGCTTCACGCCTGAATAGGGAAATACAAGCCAAGTGGAATCAAAGTATTTGAATTGTCATCAAAAACTCTGCCTTCCCTCATTTCATGCTATTTCCCCTTGACCTTTGCATATATACGCTGCACTGTAGAATGTCTACTTCAGGGGACTGCCGACCACACAGAAACCTAAAAGGGTGTGTTTTGTGTGTGTGTCCTACCATGACTTGTCAATTAACCCAGTAAAATGGTGACATAACATAGGTCGAGACAAGGTTAAATAAACAGAACATACACTTTGTTGGTTCAGAAAAAAAAAGAAAGAGAAAAAAAAGTGATGGGTAAAAGTCAAGCAGCATGGTTTTTCCGAACATGAATCAAAACCAGTGTGTGCGAGTGCAAGTGTGTGAGTTTGTTTTCAGTGTGCGTGTTTTACCTGGAGTGATGATTATGTTCTGAGCCTCTTTAATCATGTCGACAGTCTGTTCCACGTTGACCTCTGTGTGTGTCCCTGTGATTTCCATGGGCTTTCCTGTTCCGGTGGAAGATGTGCCATAACCTCCCAGAATCACATTAGCCAGAGAGCGATTCATGGCCTGAGAGCAGAGAAAACATATTTTACCTTTACTTTTTTTTTCTCATGTTTACCTTTTGTTTTAACTTGGGGGTGTATAAATATATAAGCGCTTAATAGACGGAATCTGCGTAGGGATTTTACAGTCTCACTATAATAATAAAGATAAGAGTCCCTCCTGGTGGACAGCAGAAGAACCACATTTAACATGTCCTCATCCCCAAAACGCATCAGTGAAGACTTCATTGACATTTTTAAAAGATAAAGCCAAGAAGGAGAATTTCCGCTTTAATTATTTTAAAAAAGACTGTTCGCTACTCACCACACACATTATGTACGAGAGAATGGCTCCGGATGACCCAATGAGGGCACCAACGATGGTCAGCAGGTTGTTGTTGAGCAGGAAGCCCTCAGCACACAGAGCCCAGCCTGAGTAACTGTTGAGTACGGTGATGACCACCGGCATGTCAGCGCCTCCAATAGCTGCTGTCAAGGTTACACCCTGAAGGAGGGTAGGATCATGAAAACTTAATCAGGTGGAGTAAATATGGAAATCTTCATATAAAACCGAAAGTGTGAACATGGGAATTGCAAGTCCTTGTAGTTACTATAAGCTGGGAAGACGTAGTAATGATGAATCCAGCATGTCACTGACTTGGATCCCAGATTGTCACCCAATAGATTAATGCTCTTGAAAGTGAAACTAACAATCTTACGGAGGAATTTTTTTATCTCTTCTCATTGTCTCACGAAACAAATTTTCCCCCCCAGAAGGAAGAAACATTTTTTACAATTAGGTTCACATGCTCCAAGTCTCTCCATCATCTGTACAGTTTTTGTTTAAGGAGAGCCAACTGTAGCAACCAAAGCGTTGGAAGGATCCAGAATCCACTGTGTGCTTAATCTATTTCAGCTTGCACATCAGACGGCTCTTACAGACCACACCGCAGGTTTATCTGGAGATATTTGTGCATACTGTATGCGTGCAGAGTTCTTGCACAATACTACACTCGAGTTACCGATTATAGGTAAATCCAGAAAGAAAATAAAAAAAAGAGACAGAAGCTGTAATCATCAAATTTCTCTTGGGATGCATTTACAGTATTTTTTCCTGGGGCTCCAACCTGCAGTTTATGCAACAACACCTGTGAAAAGACTCAAATGGTAACAAATCAACTTTGGAATGTTTTTCTACTTTTTGCATTAACTAGGAATGCAAGTGTCCTCTGGCTGTTTACTTACTTAGGTTTATTTGATTATTATCCAAACATGTGAAATTTCTTATGTATTACCTCTAATGAAAGGCCTAAGCATTGTCTTTACAATCGGTTCAAATAGATGGGGGAACATTTCTAAGCCGTTTGGCTATGACTGTCAGCTTTCTGTTCCACTCTGAATTTCTGGGCAGCAGCCATGCCCGTGTTGTTTCTTTTCTCACTTTCTACATCCCACACTGTTTTCCAGCAGACTTTTTCCTGATTATTCTGCAGTGGTTTCTTCCTAGAATCCAGTAAATATTTCAAGAAGAGTCTGACTCGTCAGTCCGTTACCATTTTTAAATTAAAAACATTTTTTAAAACCCAGAATATCAAGAATATCAAAATTCTGAATATTTCTTTGAAATGGCCAGACTGAGGAGGGAGCACAAGCAGCATACCATGACAGCAGAGAGGGCAGACACTGATCCAAGGCAGGTGATGCCTGTGGTGTAGCTTGGATCGAGCATGTAGGGAATCATCCCACCAACGCTGGCGGCCATGAGACTGGCATTGAGAGCATGACGGCCAGGAAGCATCAGGGGAGAACTGTTCAGAATACCTGTAAAAAAAGACCAGATGGAGAAAGTGAGGGAAAATGGAAAAATGATGAAATCATGATGAGATCATTCGGCTCGACCACATTCATTAACTTTTTTTGAAGCATTATTTTAAAGAAAGTAGGCCCAATCTAATGCATATTCAAAGCCTTTCCTATGGTCTGATATAGTCAAACAGAAAAAGCAACAGGCTAAATCCAGCCTCCACTTTGGCAGCTGCATGAATGAAAATATCAGCAGCCAGGCTTGTGCATCAGCATTGTAGACATGTAAATATTTACACATTGATGAGCCACAAAATTTAAACCACTGATAAATTAAATGAACAGAACATCCAAAAAGGTAAAGTATTGCTGGTAAAAAAACTGGTCCTAACATGTACCAGGACAGAGCAGGAGCTTTTTTGGATATGGACCTCTATGTGATGTAAATGTAATAAATAAATCAATAAATTACATGCAAAAGAAACTGCAGAGTAGAGCATAACAAAAGAACAAAACTGTTGAAATTGCCTACGTGTCTGTACCTGTACATTAAAAGGTTCTAAAAATCTAATCAAGGAGGAGGAACTGACCAACTGTGAAGCTGTAGGTTTATTTAACCTGTGTGTCATGTTGCATTGAAAGCTCGATTCATACTATTTTACTACCCACTGGCAAGCTCCTAATTCCCCTCATTAATGGAATCTGAAGTGGAAATGCAATCAGAGAAATATCACCTGAAGATATGCTTCCCTTTGGAGAGCTCCCTCATCAAATAACCCTCACACTACTTGGTATAAACACGCCTAATGGCTTGTACCCCACATAGAAAGAAAAAGTCCTGTCAGACTGCACACATTTTTTCATCTTGCAACTGCCACCAAAAAAAAAAAGATGTAAACAATGGTGTAGTGAATACATCTGAGGGAGTAAAACACAGAATAATGACATAAAAAACAGGCTTTTGAGCTTGATGAGCAACTGTATGTATATATATATATATATAATATGCAACATGGCAATCATCAGGCTCTGTTTTTTTCTGCAATGGCAATCTCCATAAACAGGACAGCAGCAGGCCCTAGCAACAAAACTGTTAGGCTCAAACAGCACAACAAAGAGTTACAAGTGTTCTTCAGGCCTAAAAACTCCCAAGATGCCAATCTGATGGGATTTGATGACATCTGTGGGAGGCAAGCCTAATCCACAAAGACCCCACTCCAAAACCCTGGGGGTCCTGCATAATAATATGCAGATGGCTGTGTGTTATTACCGAATGTTGTACTGGTGAAGGAACAAAATGTAAATTTGACTTGTTTACTGTCATCTACAGTTTTACATCACTCAGAGGGAAAAAATCCTGAAATTTCCAATGTTTTCCTCTGTGAGATCCTTAAACTGTTTGGCCTGAAATCACACATTGTTGCAAACAAATTATACCCCTTGTGGCACCAACACTCTCCAAAAGCACTAGCTTCTTCGAGGAAGACCATAAAAATGTGCTTGGAAATGCTGAAAGATGAAGAGTCATCTGGGTAGACAGCTTTATTTACTAAGACCCTAATGCACAACCCACAGAGGCTGAGGGAGTCGGTGACATTTGCGAGTGTCAGACACCACATTACACCCCTGTGTGTATGGTAAAGTCTCGGTTTTTAAAACCTGTGCCTGGTTGTTTAATACCTCATTTCCTTAGTTCCTCACCTTGCAGTTTGCCGTATGCCACCAAAGATCCACTGAAAGTGATTCCACCGATGTAGGTGCCGAGATAAGCTACTATCTTGGTGAGGTTGGCTGCTGGGTCGGTGGCAAAGTGGGGATACTCAATCATATATTCAGCCACACAGGTGAGGACAGCGGCCAGCCCAACCAAGCTGTGGAACGCAGCCACAAGCTGGGGCAAATCAGTGATCTGGATCTTTTTAGCAATGGCCAATCCTGCAAAAAAAAAAAAATAGAAGAAAATGGCAAATGAATTAAGTGCAATGCTGCTTCAACTCCCGCACATAAATACCTTGGAAATCACAATCATGTGCACATGCACAAAAAAAAAAAAAAATCACGGGACTGCTGGGAAATTGGGTCCATTTGAAGAGCCAGGTGCTGCTGATGAGGACGACTCTGTTCATGGTTTTGCGCAGGCCTATGCTTTCGTGTGTTAGTGTGCACATATGTCCTGCAGGAAGCCTTTCAACACTGCCTATCTGGTAAAGAGCATCATTATCTGTGTGAACCGTTTAGTCTGGCTTTCATCTTTGTTACTGGAACAATTAGCATTTAAATGATCAAACTATCCTGAAACAGAGAAACGTGAGTAATCCCTGTTGCTGACCATTCAGACGGACCTCCTGTGCCTGGCGGGAGTTAGTCATGTCGCGTTTGATGTAAACAAGACACACAGTCCGCTCTTAGCACACATTTCTTAATCTGTCTTAGGTTAGCATACACGCACACAGACACACACACACACAAACACACACACACACACAAACGAACACAAAAGCCAAAACCATCTGCTGCAGGTCCAGTTTTTAAGTTTGCCTTACAAATTCGGCTGCTTTTTTTCAGTCCAATATTAATGCATGAACAAGCACACACACATACACATACTCTCTTACTCACCAGCGCTGCCACCCACAGCCATGGCTGCACTCATCTGTGCCAGGAGCTCTGGATTAGGTTTGAGAGCCCCGAGAGTGGCGGCGACCCCTCCTGCCACTCCCATCATACCCAGAGTGTTACCCAGACGAGCCGTTTTCTGGTTGGACAGGCCAGCCAGGGCACCAACACAGCATAGACCTGAGCCCAAGTACATCATCTGCGGGGAGGATGAAACCAAGTGGAAAAAGGGTGTTGAGGACAAGAACTGAGGAATCATCGGGTGAAATATAATTAAATCGTTTCGCAAATGATTTTACTTGGAAGGATCTGTGCAACATCTGCACAAACAAAGAGCACATTAGGAGGTCTGGATAACTTGTGTAGTCATGGTCTGTTTTGTACCAAATCTAAGAGACCACAGA
Organism: Menidia beryllina; assembly: GCA_013363375.1. NCBI lineage: Eukaryota > Metazoa > Chordata > Actinopteri > Atheriniformes > Atherinopsidae > Menidia > Menidia beryllina. The sequence continues at coordinate 5,630,393 of JABUIW010000124.1, read as the reverse complement.
AACGCACAAAACATGTGGTCATGGTATGAGCATGACCACATGCTCATATATCTATTCACACCTGTTCAATGTTGTATCCAGACTGCAGAGCAGCAGCATAGCCTCCAACAAAGACGCCACCAGGTAGCAGGTAGAGGTAGTTGTACTCAGGGGGATCAGTGGGACGTTTGAACATGTCCAACATCTTCTGGGTCACCAGGAAACCACCTGAGGGATAGAAAATTTATTCGTAAGTGCTGACAGTGGAATAAAAATCTGGTTGAAAGAACAAACCCGGTAACAATAGACAATACAACATTAACATTAAGTGCAATAACAAAAAAAGCCAGAAGTGGGGAAGCAAGCAGTCCAGGCACCTGAAATAGGTCAGAAGGTGTGGCAAAACCAATAGCTAAAAACTGTTGCCAAGTTCAATAACCAATGTCAGGAATTTAATGAGTCTACTTTATGTCAGTGTAAATATTTCAAATAGAAAACCTCATGAGTGTCAGACCAGGACCAGACAGTGTCTCACTGCTTTACAAGAGAATATCGCATTACCATGTGTGAGTTTCTCTTTTCCCCCTCTGGCATGATCGTGGCCATGTGCACTCACATGCACCAGCACATAGGAGGTGAATCTGAGGTTAGCATCTGTTACTTTCCAGTACATGTAATTTTAGCCATATAAAGTCCCAGTTAAACAGAAAATAATAATTTGACCATTATTATTACAAACCAGTCTGTGTCAATACATTAATATGGAAGAATGTTCGTATATTTAAACAACACAAAGTCAGTATCCGCTAATTTCCTGGTTGTACTAATTTCTTTTTATAAAACACAGAATGGGTCCAATGGCCGTGTATTTAGAAAGAAAAATAAGCCCATCAACAGCACAGTTTAAGAAATGAGGCTTAAAACAAGTCTAGGACTAGTTTACATCAGTGCTGACAGAGTGGTCCATTATGACTTGGAGCAACATATGGGTCGTTTTACCATTCAGGCCTGAAGCAACGCAAGTGCTGCATCAATTTTCATAGGGCATAGTATTATTTTTCAAAATATATTGAAAAATAAATAAAAGCAGAAGGTTTGACCAAAGAAATATTTCACTTCATGTTTCTAGTTTCTTCAGAGGCTGAGAAATAAAAAAGTTTGAGAGAACATTTTCAAGCTTGCCAACCCTTGTGTTTTAGAAGCCTTTAGTCTGAATGGGCCAAGCAAACCTAGGCACACAAACACTAACAAGGTTTAGTGCATACAATCATAATTTCACCTCTTTATGCGTTCTATATTTCTTCTTTTCCTTTATGTTTATAGGTTATATAGTAAAATTCTAGCCATAGATCATAAGGCCTCATAATAGGTAACAAGACTTGTGTAGGTGACATGAACTCTGACTCTTGTGTGCAGAATCTCTCAAACTCACAATAATAAAAAGCTTTAGTGCATTGTAACCAAACTGTGCCAGCCAGTTACTGTTTGCATCAAGGAATCCCTGGTACCTAAATGTGAGGCCATACAACCTTTTTGGCTAGAAGAACACTCCGTTTACTAGAAGAATGAAAGATTGAGGGGGTAGCACTATGAGTCAAGGAATCTTCTGTCACTATAGTAGAAATTATTGAGGGTAATAGCTGAACAGAATGTGTGTGGTCCAACCCCAAGCCAGCGACTCTGGCCTGAGCAGATGGGTAGAAACGGCAGCGGTCAAAATGTTGTTATTGTACAATCAATACAAAGCACCTCAATAATAGGCCTAAGTAGATTTTTTTCATTGGCCAACTGTTGCTGTAACTGGCGGGATCACTGTTGGGTGTCTATGTTTGGATGACTCACCAGCAATGTTGACTGAAGAGATGAAGGCCGCAAGCACGGCCAGTGTCTCTGCAGTAGTAGTTGGCAAGTAGCCGCCTCCCATCAGGGACAGACCACCCACGGCTGTCAGACCTGTGGAACACGCATTTGTCAGTGTTCATGAAATCCAGTTTTCACGATACATGACACAAAAAGACAAGTATTTGCTGAGGAAAACAACACAGCAACTAAAACATCAATTTGATCATTAAATCAAAACATCCATTTTCTATACCACTTATTCCCAATGTGGTTACTTAGCAAACTTGTTATTTTAATGAGCCTGTCATCAGACATGCAGGGAACAGTTTGCCTGACCCATTGGAAAAAGAAATGGGAAGATATAGCGATAAAAAAGGGAAAGGAAACAGAAAAAAGCCTGTATGCATGTTCCAAAATAGATAAGATCAGTCTTTTAATGATTTACAGGCAGTAAGATGCAGTACACAGAATATTGAGAGCTTGTGTGCAATTTCGGATGACTAACAAGTATGTGTGTGCCTGCTTGTGCTGGAAGTCCAAAATTCTAAATTGGGACTTTCAAATGAGCGGGAGAAAAAAAGGCAAGTTTCACCTTTTTTTTGCCAAAAAAAACAGCCCTATAATATTCTGTGTACGTCGGCTCCAATGCAAAGTTTAAAATCTTGCCAAACATCATGTCTCACCTTTTATTAAGTAATTAAAAGCTTGTTTAAAACGGGTACCGATACAAACGAGATGACCAAAGCAGAAAACAACAACAAGCTATTACGTTATGACGGAATCTGCCAGAATAATGAGTCTTACCAAACATCTGCAGTTTCCTTTTGGGAAAAGTACGCCTGACAGTGAGTCAGTTCTCCATATTGTGACGATTAGGATAATTTGCTCTGATTAAAAAGTTACCGTCCATATTACACATACAGTCAGGCTATTAAATACACTGGACCAAAGACCTATTTTTGCACCTGTGACACCGTCTGCGACTATCTCTGACATGGCATTTGCTGGGATTTCGCACTAAAGAGATAAAAACTGAATTAACCCATTGAACTGACTAAAGACTATAAAACAAATGAGTGTAAGCTGCTGGAAGAAAGACTATATTGATTTAGTCCAGTTAAGGCTACATTAACTGGTACATAGTATTTTAGTACCAAGAGATGCTGATTTTATACGTTTTTGTTCAATAAACTTGTTTGTTGAACAATGCAGAAAGAACTGAATACCAAAATGATTTTTTATTAAGAGACATGACATTCATCCTGCTATGACAAAATCCTGGTCTGTCCCCAACTAACCCAACACGGTAACTGCCAGAGAGCACGATAATACCAAGAACTTTTTTTTTAAAGAAGGAAAGAAAGAAAACAGGTAAAGTTTCAGGTATTATTAACTTGAATTAATCTGGAGATCAAAGTCACGTCTGCCCACCAGCCCCTCAGATGTGATACATACATAGGTGTTTGTGCATGTATTGGGTGGACTGTCGTCCAGTATGTCTGAGTCTGTGGCAAACATCAAGTATCACGCTACAGGCAGTGCAACAGTCTGAGCTCTCATGTAGATTAAAGCTTTTATCAGACATCAGATATAAAAAAAAAAAATGGGATTCAATGAGCAACTGGATATTAAACCAGTGTCTGAAAAATGTAAGATGGCCCAGTGAGTAGTGAGCGGTTGTAACACTATAAATGCCCTGTGAAGAATATAACTGCCCGTCACGAAAACCTTGAATTCCATTACCGTTCTCTAATGTCTGTAAGTGTTTGTGCGTGTGTTAATGATGCCTGGCACAACAATACCAGGATTTCCATGACTACAGACGGAGACAAAAAAAAGGGTTATGCCAAATGTGAGAGGGAAAATACCTGGAAAGGAGATGATCAAGGAAACCATAAGGGCAGATGGGGCACAGACCGCAGAGAGAAAAACAAAAAAACCTTCAAATCCTTATTAGTTTCTCACGTTCAAATTAAAAAAAAATTGAAGGAAATTATTTCTTTCAAAGCAACTGAAAGGAAACTTTAAGGACGGAATTTATAACTCATGCACTAATGAAAAAATAAATAGTTAAAGAGCCAAAGAAAATAGTATGAAGACAGGAACAAGAGACAGGTTCTCTTTAAGTTGTTACTCTGCTGGACTCCAGGAGTCCAGCAGCTGTAACGATCAGCTGTGAAAACTAAATTAAAAAGACTTAGCTGACCCTTAAAGATCCCTGACAATGTGTTACTTCCGACGGCTGTGTGGGGCTTTAGCGCCATCAAAGCCTTGAGAGCATACAAACGTTTAGCTGCAACCTTTTAACCTCCCTGTGTTGAGCCAAAGTCAACAATTAGTCAACTGAATGTCATTGAAGCAAGAAATGCCCCAAAATGCTAAGTTGTGCAGATATCCCCTTACGTGAAACAATGAAGACATTTATATCCCTTTATGAGTTCTAAAGTACAGAAACAACTTGCCTGAAATGGCGTTGGTGACTGACATGAGCGGAGAGTGCAAAGCAGGAGTGACTCCCCACACTGTGTGGTATCCCACGATGCCAGCGAGGCCGAAGGTTGTGACCATCTGAGTGAAGGCGGCGTTGGGAGCAGACAGGCCCAGACCCAGCAGTGTGGCAATACCTGACACAGGGTGAAAAAACAAAAGTCAGAGCTAATGAGACAACTCAAGCAGGTTGCGCAGAAGACAGAAAGCAGCGTGAAAGCCACGTTTCCTGCCAACCTCCTACCTCAGTGCGAGCACCGAACAAGAGACATGGAAATAACCACTGTTTCACATAGCAGGATTTTCCACAGTCACGCTTATTGGTAGTGCAAAGTGCATTCTGATGCTAAATGTTATCTAAAAACAGTGTGAAACAAGAATAGTGTGTCTTTACAATGTTGTCCAAAATTCACAGCACATCCAAACATCTATTCAAACATGAATAGAAAGAATAGGGATGCTTCTGGATTTGAAACATTTCCTAAACTTTTAACATGATCAGTTCATAGACGCATGACCATCCATGTTGTCCCAATATGCTGTCAAATCAACACAATGGCAGAGTAAGTGGTCAAAAAACGATTTACTACCTGCTTAAAAGTCTAACAAACTTACTTATCAGGAGCAAACACAAAAGCACTTTTTCCATCTATAGTAATCTTTTTGAAAATAAGAAATATACTAAAAATGCCAACTCCTGCCCCTAGGAGAGCTGAGGAGTTAACATCACTAAGTACTCAGGAACGCAGACAATGCGAGAGCCACATTAACTGCATTTGGTGCACTGACACAGAAGGCAGTGTGGCACCATGGGAACCCCTCACTTCACTGCAACTTCAAACAAACACACAGCATGGTGCTGCTTTTACAATGTGCACTTCCTGACGCTAACAGGGGGCCTGCGTGTGTGTGTGTGTGTGCGTGCGTCCATATAATGTGGCTCTGTCACTTCCCGCCTCCTGCACACATTCCAGCAGTGACTTAAAAAGCAGCCCGTTAACCTATCCTTCACCTTACAGCACACCTCAGCCTCCATGGTGACCTGCTGCTAACCATCAACTTCAATGGGAGAGAAATCGTTGTCAATTAATTTTTTTTCCTCTGAGTGGTACATTCAGATTCATCCACTCACTGACCTCCTGTGTACATGCCCGCGCTGGTGAGTGTAGCCCTGAAGGGAGAGATCTGGGCTGCCTTCTCTGCCTCAAGCTGCTGGACACTTTTGGGTTTCGGAGGAGCTGCGGTGGGCAAGTTGTTGGGCTGAGGAGCTGGGAACATGTTCTTTCCGTTCTGAAGGTTGGAACAGAGAGCGGTGAAACAGACACAAATTTCTTTTTAAAATACTGATAAATAAAACACGCTCAGCCTCTCTAAGCCATGAAAAAAGCCTCAATGACTTTGTAATCTTAGGTAGTTATGGACATTTTATAGGTTTAAATACATTTACTTAGATATATTTGGACTTTTTCTTGTATAACCTGATAACTTACACCGAGAACCATGAATGACCTGTGTTGTATTTGCAAATATTTGAAGCATTACTCTGTCATGATCATATAAGCAAACTAATGACCACTTAAAGCAGTAAGTAAGATTTATCTGCACTCCAGCACCATTTATAAGATTCTTACTGGGAGCAGAAACAGACCTAATTACTAATCTGCTCTCCGGTCTTCTGATCATCTTTCAGCTGGTAATCATGTTCACTCATCTGAACATATGGTGGAATATAAATGGTCCCATCGGCAAAACTCAGAACACAAAGAAGAAACGGACAGCTCGTCAATGTTAAAAATGTAAATAATATGCAAAGTGGTGGAAAATAACTCAAAAGAGGTTTCACATTAGTGTTCTTCCGTTCACAATTCTTTTTGTGGCAATCCAAGTAATTTAAGATTGAGTAATGCCGGCTACAGCATCTCAGTCCAACACTGGCCTTAAGCAACAGCACGCAGTTGCAAACTACACAACATGAGTATGTGTCCCTCATGGGACCATGTTCAACTGATTCAGTTTCTTTTGACTTGCAACTGTTCTATTTTTTATGAGGAACTATGCACTGTTCTTATATAATCAGTAACATGTTGATAAATAGCAAAACAACAAAGATCAGGAGTTGAGGTGTACTCTTTGACCCTTATGCCTGATCTGATACTTTAAGTTGGTTAAAAGTGTGCCTGTTCTACCTGTCTTTATAAACAAGAAAGTAATACAGATATTAGCACCAACAGATATCTTTTATTAAACCACAACCTTGAGAAAAGGTTGTGCTATTTTATTGTGTAAAATCAATTGATTTAAATTGAAAAAGTTCTGAGCATTTTAAACCTAGTTGTCTATATATTACAAGGTAAAAGTACATTTACCAAATAAAACTAAAATTTTACAGCAGAAAGAGGCATGCATAAGATGGATTTTCTAAGCTTTACCAAACCTGGTTTAAAAAAAAACAAACCTGACAATGTTGCAGACATATGACGTGGATTATTATTAAAATGGTTTTTTACTAGTATCAGTGGGTTCAAAAATATTCGTAGAATTCGTTAACTACAAATATTGATTGCATTCTTCAACAATGACATGCAAGTATTCTTTGCACCATCATCTGCAGAATAGAGGGAAAAAAGTGGCCTTCTGGTGACATCTAGTGAGCAAGGGAGGCATCTACAAAACTCTAAAACATTGCTCAAATCTTTCGTCAAATGGGTTTCCATTAATACCTACTCAGCCCTACCTGACTGTCCTCACCTCTTAGGTTTAGGTGGCTTTCTATTACAAATGAGGTCCTAACAGAGATGTGCCGAACAACTTGCAAACATAATTTGTATGCGACAAGCATGAGACAACAATGAACCCCTTCACAGTGACGATGTACAGGCTGAACCTCTGCGTTTTTAAAATACGTTTGAGTTCTCATGAAGCGATCGCCACCATGACTCATCGAATCATGGGCTGATCTGGCCTATCAGCGGCCGGCAGTCTGCCGTTGGCCCGACTCAGATTCCCCACCGAGTTGCTAAAATGGGAACCGTCAGTAGGCACTAGGACTGGGTGGTATCCAAATGTTGATATTTTTTCATACCGTCTCCACATTTTACCCTGGTATGCGGTATTACCATGACTAATTAAATATCTCGACTCAAGGCTCAGACAACATCACCAAACTGTTGCCTTGCGTCTACACTCTTCAGAAACTGAATATCAAACACTAATAAAGAATAACAATAACAACATTGCCAGACTGCAGAAGTCGTGTTCTTAGTGACGAGGTCACTCGGTGCGCAACTTGCCATCTTTCTCTCTCTCTCTCTCCTTCACTCTGTCACATGATGACGTCACGTTCATAAATTTTATCAATAGTCTCACTACTATGAAAGTAAAAATGAAAATTGCTTTGGGACAGAATCATTTTTAGGCATTGATTTAATCATATAATATATCTAATCCTTATCTCTTATCTTTTTTTGTTTTGTTTTTTTAAGGACGGTACTCAAAGATACTGTTGCTTTTAAAAGATACCTTGTTACCGTATTACCAACCAGCCCTAGTAAGCACCAGGCCCTAATGGGGAAAAAAGGATGAGCAAAATCAAGCCAAGCCGAGTAATTGAAAAGCCGCATAAGGTAGTCGAAGACTTTGTGATGCAATCCATTTGAAGTTTCACCAGGAGCACATGATTGTTTGTTTGCTTTAGTGCTTTAGGCCACATGACACCTCATACCTGCATAACAATTGATCCTCTCACAACGTGGTCCAAGGTTCCGTAGTCAAACTCATCCTTGACATCAAAGTAAAAGTTTTCCTTGTCTGGGCTGATGGCTCGCAGCAACTTTGTGATGTTGTTGGAGTACAGAGTGCTGGACTGTGTTGGTAGACGGCTGGGAAGGTCTGTGTAGCCAATGTGGGTCACTCCCTACAAATAAACCAACCCAACAAACAGAAAAAGAAAATCAGAAAAAAGAGATGATACTAAAAACTCTCCTTCTGCTTGAGTAGAGTGACCACTGACCTTGTGCACAGACAGCTCTCCTGGCACGGTGGTCTCAATGTTTCCACCTGCCTCAGCAGCCATGTCAACCACCACAGAGCCATCCTTCATGCTCTCCACCATCGGCTTGGTGATCAGGATGGGAGCCTTCCTACCTGCAAGGCAGATACGACCTATTATTAGTGGGCTGAACAGAAACCAATTGCTCAAATCGTAACAAATTTGGTGAGCAAAGCTGAAACATATCAGAAGAAAAAAGGCTTCACGATACAAACACTCTCACTACCTGTTCAGGCAACATGCCCTCATGCAATGATAATTATGACAGATGGAAAGAAAAATATTTAACAAGCCTTGATTTTTAGGACAAATGTATTTTTGAAGCATGCGTTTCCTTGAGCGTACCAGGGATAAGAGCCGTGCTGACGACGATGTCCACCTCCTGACACTGTTTGGCAAATAGCTTCATCTCAGCCTCGATGAACTCCTTTGACATTTCCTTGGCATAGCCTCCCTGGCCCTCGCCTGACTCTTTAATGTCCACCTCCAGGGGTTCCGCACCCAGAGATTTAAACTGCTCCAAAGCTGCAGCCCTGTGAGACGGAGGAGATGGCGTCAGGCAGAAAACCACCCAGAACGAACACAACGAAAATCAACGTATAAATGCCCAATGCAATGCTAATTATCTACACGTTCTAACATAAGAGGCAAGAGCGCCAATTCCTGAGGTACATGCAGCTTTCCTGACACTGCATACACTACAATCATAAGAAAGACGTTTTGAGAAAAAAAACCTGGTATCAAATCCTCTGACGATGGCTCCCATGGCCCTGGCAGTACCAGCCGCAGCCAGCCCAGCCACCCCTCCTCCGATGATCAACACCTATGCATAAACATCAACAAGGATTATGGTTACGGATGGTCAGAGCAGTAATGCAACAGTGAAACCCAAACAAAGCAGAAACATGGACTTGACTTCCGTGAAAAAATTAAAGTGATGCCAACTATAAACAACACACACACACACACGCACACAAATGCACACACCTTTGCAGGTGGCACCTTCCCAGCTGCTGTGATTTGTCCGGTGAAAAAACGTCCAAAGCTGTTAGCTGCCAGCAAAACTGCTTTGTATCTGCAATTATTTTCAAAATTGATCGACTTTGAGATTATTGCATGGTTAAAAAATTTCAACAGCATTTACACAAGCTGGTGTTGCAATAAACTACTCATTCAAAAGTGCAGGTGAATGCTTTATTCTTCCTTTTTTTATATTTCTCAAATATTTATCATTGATGCTTAATAAAATGACTGCAACTTCTCTTCCTGGTTAGCATGTTTGCTGACTTGCGGGCTAATTGACACTGGACATGTTTCCAGACAGAAATTGTGTTGAATGTGATGGTAATCTTCTGAAAGAGCATAGCATACATGCTTTACACGCAAAATGCATTTTCTTCTATAAAACATGCAAAAAATTATAGTTGAATGGTTTATGTCCATAAAGGGGATTGGCAGAGTTTTGAATTTTCCCACTTTTTGTGTTATGATAAGCAAAAGCTAAAAACAGATATTTGAAAAAAAAAAAAAACACTAGAAAGCATACCCCGCAATGTTGGCCATGGAGCTCAATGCATCGTAACCCTGGGCGATGGTGACTCTTGGGACCTGGTCCATAGCCAGGACTGTGGCCTTCTTCTGAGACAGCATGTCCATCAGCTCGGGGTTCTGAGCTGGGTAGATGAAGCTGACTAGAGTCGCCGCGTCTTTCATCATCTCCACCTCATGAACACCCAACGCGGGGTTGAACGTGGGAGCGCGCACCTGTTGGCACAATATTATAGCACTGTTGTTAATGAGTTCAATACCAAAGACTTTTTGAATTTTTGTATTATCCTGTTCACTCTTTCTCTACTAAATGCCTTTTTCAATGCATCTGCTACCATCAGCTTAAAAACTCTCATGGCCCCTTCCTCCAGTCTTCCTCTTCTGTGGTCAGATTTCACACGGAAACCTACCTTCACCAAAACATCAGATGCCAGGACATCTTTTATGTCTTTGACTGATGCTCCAGCCTGGGCGTACTGCTCATCGGGGAACTTGGAAGACTCTCCGGCTCCAGACTCCACCACCACATTGAAGCCCTGCTTGATGAGCGCCTGGACACCAGCGGGAGACAGCGCCACACGTCGCTCATTCTGGAAGATTTCTTTGGGAACGCCGACTGTGAGCTGTTTATATGGGACACCTGGGGAATCAAAGCAAAAATAAATGAGTTTGTCAGCTTAGTTCTGTCGGGAAATATAATGATAATAAAAATGATAATGTATATTTCATATTTAATTACGTTTTATTTCTTAAACTGGAGAAGGATAGATGAGCAAGATATAACTACAGCCTCTTCTGCAGCTTAAAATAGCATCCAGCATAACTACTGCTCAGTGTAGATAAAGGCCTATGTGGGCAACCTGACTCGAGTGTGTTCTCCAACATATGTACTATGTACACAAAATACAATTGACTGAGGGTGCCGTCATTAATCGAAAGCCAAGTCACAAATGGATGGTAAGAAAAGCACCGCACTGCTGTGGTTGTTTTGTTTACCACTAAAGACAGACCAGACTAACTGTTGCAAAAAGAGGGAAGAGCCCAACTGATAGGAGAAGAAGACGGAATAACAAAAAGGGGTCGGTGTTAAAAGGCTCTTCAGAAGACAGTGCATGCTTCTTAAAATGGTAATACTTCTGAATCATTTTTAGTGCTGCTATTCAGGTCCAGTGCCCAAGCAACAAGCAGGTCACATGCTGCGCTGCCTCCTGTGGAAAATTCCACAGCAGTCCTTCGTCTCTGTCTCCTCCATCGATGCACAAACATAAAAGCATGTGGCCTTGTGTCTCTCCTGCTCTGTCCATGTGACCTCTCTTCTCACAACTATTGTCTTACTTACAGCTGCACAGCAACAGGCAATCAGAGAGCTGACAGCCAGCCGTTTCCGGGATTTTTAAATAAGCAGAAACCAAAGTACCCCGAAAATACAATTGAAAATATTTGGGTCAAATATTGGTCCTTTTTGCTTTATACCGATTCAGCAGGAGTAAATGTAGACATGTGGCTCTTTTGCTGGAAACAAGTCTGTTCTAGCTGGTCCAGCTGTTTTCTTTTTATTTCTTACACTTGTCCTATTATTATTAAAAGAAAGAAAATGAAATGATCTGCAGCCCATTGAGAAAAATAAGATGATTATGACCAAATAGGAGAATGTTAAAAGGCTTTACTTGAGCTTAATCCTTGATCCTCCATGTACTAGTATTTGCTCTGAATCTTTGGTAAAGAATGAAAAGACCTCATTAATGATAATCATTAACAAAATGGTTGAAGTAGGAAATCGTATCAGATTTTTTGGGTCAATATTATTCTTTTGTAGTAAAAGGATAAGGATACATTCCTTTAACCTGTGGCTACTTTAGTGATTTCTCCATCCTGTGTTTTACATGTTTGCAGCAATATGTGCTCAAATTTGATTGTTTTTGTGACACTGGTGTTATGGCACCAAAGTCACAAAAAAACATCTCAGCACATTAACTTTGGTGACACTACAAATCCCAAAAGACTATTCATAGATAACATTGTCTACTCTCATATCGACTCAGGATCTCAGTCTATGCTGCGTGTCAATCAGCTCCATAGCTGTCAAATCTAATCAGGTGGGCACGATATGAGCCCCTCCTTTTCACGTCGGGACTGCAAGCTGATACGTGTGTCCAGAATAGCTGCTGCCAGCTGTTACTGGAGCAGGCCGATCTGCAGGAATGTCAACCTCTGTCACCATGAACCAGAGAGAGGGAGGCATCAGCGCAGCCCGGCACACACAGACGTAAAGCTCCTCCAACCAGCTGGGGCCAGCTTCAAAGCACACACACTCACAGGCACCTCTTGGCTGGTCACTGTATATAGATTTTAGGTCACAGACTGTAGAGAATAACGCCTGAAGACTGCAGTATCCTTGCTTTGACTTTGAAGCTGAAAGACGACGCAGGCAGCACTCACTCACAAATATTCAAATAAAGCCACTGTGCAGGGTCACACAGCGTCCTCTGTTTGCTTTTATTTAGCGTTATTTTGGCCAAACAGAAGATTAAAGTTTCAGAACATACAGCGCTGACCTTTACGGCATGCAGTGCTCCCACTGTTTCATGAAAAGAGGGGTTAACACCTGCCACGATAAATGAGACTGATACAAAAGTTCATGAGAACACGCACAACAGCTGCAGGTGGTGTTGCCCTCACACGGCTATCAGTAGTTAAACTGTCTATAAACCTAAACAGATGTTCAAGAGCAGCTCCCTACAGGAGGAGAGCCTATCTGAGAGTCATTAGCTTTTGGATAAATACTTTTCCTATAAAAACCTGCTGTGAAGTCAAATAGCTTAATTTGCCACATCACCACATTAGGTTAGAAATGGGGGAAAAAACTGGGTCATCCTGGGTGTTTTATGTTTTACAAGGTCATTCCTAAAACCTTTAAGAGAGTTGGGACATTCCCTGAATGAGTTCTGACAAATTAGCAATCACTCCTGTGTGTTTTGAAGCCAGGACGTGACTACTCTGAACAGATCTTCAGAGACATATGATAACGTTTTCTAATTCATCTCACACCAACAGAAAATTAGTTTAGTGTCGACTTTCTCAAGGACGAGGGGAAACTGGAAACTACCCTAACAATGTGTGGGAACGTCACCCTCACTTAGCATCAATAGTAAGCCTTTGCTGGTACCAAAAACACCTTCAACTGTAGCTGTAAAAAACAAGTAGCCATTGCTGATGCCACCAGGTCATGGCTTTACTATGAAAACATGCATGCTGTCAAATCCAGTCCAGGGCTCAGAACACTATCGACATCCTTGTTTCAAACAGCAGTATTTGCTCAAACACAATTTGATTAGATCTGAATGTCATCTTGACACTGGAAAAGTGTCACCATCCCAGCCCGCATGCCTTCCCTCAGCAAGGCTCATGCAGGCATTTTCATTTTGTGGCAACAAAGATCACATGACCTCAATGGAATCGAGGTCATCTGTATTTCTTGAGTAACCTTATTATCAAAGGTCAATCAATTAAGACTTTTAAACTTGATTGAAAAAACAAATTATAAAAGAGGAATGATTAGCTCTGACACCAGAATTAAAAGGCATGCTTAAACTACCCTCCCCCCCACCAGCCACCTACCTGGATTTGCACTGCACCAGAGAGCTTGATGGGTCCTAAAAAAGCGTACAGAGGAGGATTTGATGGCAGGGCAACTCTGCAGCTTCGCAAAGGAGACGCTGCCGAACACAGGCGCTGAGCAGCTGGTCGCCACGACACGCAGGAGGCTCGCCATGGTGCACACACACCTGACAGTCGCTGTGCAGGAGGAGCTCAACGGGACAGACGGCACCCCTCCTGGGGAGGAGAAGCGGGAGAGGGGAGGGTGCAGGAGTGAGGAGTACAGTAAAAATGTCAATACATTTACAAAGATTATCAGTTGACAGCACTCACAGTGAAAAGGCTCCCCCGAAACATGTCCTACAGTCTATCCTTGAATAATAAGCTCACACACGACCTCCAATTGTGCAAGAGGTCATACTCACAACTCTCCTCTACTAGTCCCACTGTGTAGGCATAAGGAAATAGTTTGCTTGTGCCCTGTTGTTATATATTATTCAAGTTATAAATAGGAATAAGTGATCTAGCGTTATCTATCAAATTACAAAACAAGAACACAAAAACTATGCTTCTTAGTTTTTTCTTTAGATTGCACCACTGACTGAATATTAAGCTGTAAACAGCCTGTCAAACAACATGTTTACTTTAAAAGGAGATAATAAAACTGGGATAAACTAGGCTAGTTGGCTGGTGTAGCTAGAATCAACTAGAATCAACTGGCTGGCAATAAACTCCTGTGTGTCACTCTTGTTGCCCAAAGGTCAGATACATACTCAAATTTGAATCCAAAGACCAACGGGAAGTGAACAAAAAAGTATAGAGAGATTTTTTATTTTTTCGCTTTTCAACTGTTCTATGAAAATGATTGTAATATAAAATAACAATAAGCTTTGATGAACAGTTTAAAGTGTAGTTATCAGGACATGGCACTAAAACAACTTCCAAAAACAGCCCGTTAAGATTATTTTAAAGTATGATCAACCCTAAATGTGTATTCCGCAACTAGCTAAAATAAAATTAAGCGTTATTACACAGTTAAAGCTTAAGCTGAGGTGGGAGCCAAAGTTGTGATTCGCTGTAACTTGATCCGTCTGACCATTTACAGAAATAAGTACAACACAACAGAGATTCTCTTCTAGTGATCCTTTGTTCAACAGCACAAAGAAAGGGCTCCCATCCCTGGATTTGTGAAACATGGAATGAGTCCTGGGAATCTTTTAGCACAAACACAGGGAGTCTACAGACCAGACTTTAGGCTAACAGTGGGAGTTGTCATACCATGGCCTGCACACCGTTATTTATGGTCAGACTACTTTCTCTTTACCACTGTGAGCATGCAGCCGGTCAGTAGGAGAGGGGGCTGGTTTGACTTTTTTGTGGGATTCAGAACCCTCGTTTACAACAAAATGGCCACAAATCTGAGGAAAAACGCACATTTAATATAAAACAATACAATTTAAAGGCCCATTGGGAAATATTTAACTTTATTAAGGGTCGTTTCATTTAGGATTTTTACATTAAAAACTGCCACGTGACCAAAAGTGACCTAAATCCGGAAAATGGTTACAAAACCCATGCTTAAAGCTGACTTCTGCAGCTTTTCGTGGGTAAAATTGACTACTGTCTAAATGCTCTACGTCGCATATAAACGTTGTAGTCAATTAATATTTTTAAGTCCAGCTCTGTTGCTTCTACGAAGCTTTGTAACAACCGCGTCATTCCAAAAACCTGGAGCCTAAACGCTTTTTCAATGGCACGGCCCCCACCTAGGTTTTTACGGACACAGAACTGACCATGCAGGCACCACTTCTCTCTTTTTTTATTCCATTCTCTCTGCAAAATATGGCACGTAGTGGGGGTGGAAGCTAACGCGAGCTAGCTATCGCGCTAGCAGGCGCAGATAATGGCAACCGTTTCATTGATGTGGGCGAGGGATGAGTCAGAGAAAAAAATACCCCGAGCACACACACAAAGTCACACTGAAACGCGTGCGAGCTGAAAATGACGGTAATTGGGTTAAGGACGAATACCTCGACTGACCTTTGCAGACAGTCCGGGCTCTGTGCAGCACAGGCGAACTCGCAGTCGACCCGGAAGATGTCTGCTGAAGCGGCCCGGCGTGGGAATTATTATTGGATCATTTGAGAAGCACCAGAGGATGTGCACAGAAATTTGATGAGCGGTCACAGTTGTTTGTAACGTGGCAAAAAAAGGCGACATACAGTCTATTGAAATAAGAGTGTCTGCTTGTTTTACTCGTGAATTCTGTTTTTTTTTTTTTTTTTGACAATAAAACTGCCGTTTTAAAAAGTTATTTAATTTGTCGTGTTCGGCTGAATTTGGGGGGAAATTATATTTTGATAACGCAAAAACGAGTGTATTATAGAACAGACAAAGCACAACTGAGGAAATGTGTTTACAGTTATATAGAAATAACTTAATGAATAAGTGTTATTTTCTTATGATAACCACCCCAAAAAACTATTTGCCTGAAGTTGCAGTTTTGTATAAATCCGCTACGAGGCGCTGTAACAAAGGTTTAAATCAGTGTTGTGGGCTTTGCTGGTGTATTTGCAGGGCCACAAGTAAGAACATGGCAGGCAGACATCCATTCAAAAATATTTTTGTGTGTAAATATATTTAACCACAATTTAATTCCATATCAATTTGATATCATAGCATTTCAAATAACTCGTTCAATCTCTGTCACACCAACAGCTAATTTCAGCTGAAAATTATTTTTTGATTTGTAAGGATTTATGTGACAAGAGGTTTCTCGTTTGTGTCTTTCTGTGTGTAGTTTGCATGTTCTCCATGTGTATGCGTGGGTTTTCTCCCGTTACTTCTTTCACATTCTTTCACCATGTTAAGTTAATAAACAACAGCCCCGTTGGCAGCTGGGATACTCCACAACTTCAATTCATGAATAGAGCAGCTTACTGATCGAGTGTCTGATCAAGTGAAATAGACCACAAACGTGTGTCAACTTCTAACTCAGAACTCATTAAGGGCATGATGCGCACAGGCATGTTTTTTATTGCGCAATAGGTCTATATGAAGTAGAACTTTTTTCACACATGAGCGATCATCTGGTTCTCTTTATAAGACTCAGAGTGTGGAATGTAGTTTTGCTCTGGCTGGTTCTCATTGAAATGTTTCGCCCCATGCAAACTTTGCAAGAGTTTTCTAACAATCTTTTTACTATATTCTTCTTCTTTACTGTCAATGGCAATAAAAAATTATTAAAGTAATGCCTCTACCAATGCATTGGTAGAGGCATTACTTTAATTATGACATTTTCTGACAGTAGGTCAGGTGTTTTCTGTCAATTCTCTCTGAGAACTTTCACCTCCATTTTAGTCAGTTCATTGGTTTGTTTACATGCTGTCTACTGTTCTGAAAATAAACGTGAAATAAGAATAAAATATCAACCAAAAATCTCAATGATGTCAACATCGATACCTGTGAAGATACCTGTTTCTTACACAGAAGACTAAACATGTAGATTTACGTGGAATGTAAACTGTCATTTGATATGTTCAATAAATGTTTGATTTAATGTGTTCATATAACACTGTGTTTAGATGAGGGATGTGGATTAAACATCTGTCTTGCTTCAATAATGTGACCCGTAGTTTTAATATTGTGCACTAATTTGGTTGCAGTGCATCAGGTCTGTGTGGTTTTCTTCTACTTCAGCATTGTTAGTTTGATTATTTGTGGTCAAAGATAGATGTATGTTAGTGTGACACTTAACACTTTTTTTCTGTTGGAAAGAACTTATCTTGATATGCTAAAACTGAGGGAGTGACTGAGTGAGGATAAGTGCTTTGACCTTGCAGAATGTCGCCTTTGGGCACATTTTTCACACAGATTCACAACTTTGACCAGACATGCTCCTTTCTAAACTTCTGTCTTTCACCCACTTTGGTGTAATTTATTTCTGTACTACCATTCCCCTTGCTGTCACCCCAATAAAAAAAGGCCTCGGGCTAAACTGCTATTCATGAGCTGTTTTTATTACCTTACCAATTGTGGCCACTTAGCTTTGCATTTCTCCCCTGTATAGGCATAATAAATAAACGCAGTCATTTGTAATGAATAACTAACTCAGATGCCTGAGCCTCGTGGGTAGCTTAAAAACTTATCTATTCAAGTGACCATTAAATTGAAATGAACTCACAGAGATGGTGTAGGGCACTCAGACATGCTTGCTCGTGTTATACAACCACAAGCAAGTTTAGACATGAGAGGATCTGTGTGCATGCACAGGTGTCCTTGTGCATGTAAAACCCATTCATTTAAATGAATATTGCACAAATGATGATAGACAAGACAGCAATTTCATCTACTCACTATGCTGTGTGTGAGAGGGTGAAATAGACACAAGGAGAGAGTTTTTTCTGTAAGAAAATGCTTTGAAGCTGCAGTAAAATTCCAGGAGTTTCCTGTTAACAAGCTAGGGCTCTAATGTGAACCAGGAGTGAGTCTGTGTGTGAGAAGATTGTCTATCCAGTCGGTCTCTCTGCTGGTGAGAGGGGTAGACATCGCAGCAGTCTTCACTGTCCCTTTAGCTTCAAGATTCCAGATTTGATTCACCCCTTTTTTCTGTTTGCAGCAAAAATCACGGAGACTCTGTATCGGATTCAAAGCATGGGAACTTCACAGCTGGACATTTTCTCTGTATTTTAAACTGTCAAACTACTTTTAGACATCTGGCCATTCTTTTCTGTCCGTTTCAGAAACAACACTGCCAGGAACTACCAGCTGTGAGAACAACACTGCACGCGAGTCTTTCTGTACCAGAGGAGACTGCATTAGCCGCTGAGAAGTTCCAGCATTTTCTTCAAACCACTTTGTCGGCTGTTCAGGGAGAATGTTTCATTTCCACACCTCAAACTATCTAGTGTTATTATTTGCTTTATGGAGCCTCGGTTACCCGGGTTTGCTCACTGCGTGGCCAGGTGTCGCTGGAAGCAAGCCAAAGCACGAGTTGGACCCAAATGTAAGGGACTGGGGAGACTATTCAGACCTCCCTCCAGGAATGGAACATGGACTGGAGCTGGAAGAAGACAGAGAGCATGAAGACAACAGAGGAGTTGGAGAGACATCCAGCTTGGTGCCAGAACTGGATTTCCTGGCTGACTTTGCAGGCAAGAGAAATCAACTAGTGACTAAATAGTCAATTTTGTTAGTATACTCAACCTTTTCCAGACAAAAAGAAAACCTTTCCTGTCCTGCAGGTAAAAAGAGGTTGTGGGTCATAACGGCTCCCTCACACAATGACCACTATCTTCGCATGATGGAAAAACAACTCGAAGATGTGGAGCAGGTACTGTGAGGAGATTTTAAGACTTGCTGAGTATTTATCTAAAGCATTTGTTAGACATTTCCAAATTTTCAATGCCCCAGTAATTCTTTTAGATCTAAATTAACTTCGATCCTTTATCCATATGTCTCAGAAAGGGCTGAACTGTCGCTTAGCAGAAAGAGATACCTTCATCATAACCATAATCCAGAACGCCATGATGGAAGGTCGCATTCAGAAAACAACCTTTCAAGGGGATGCCATAGTGGAGAACCTGGACCCTGACACCGTTACCAAACTGCTACACTATCTGGAGCTTACCGGACAAGTAAACCAAGTGGAATTTCTTCTTTTTATCATATATTCTTTTTAAATGTCTCTGTATTCATGTGTACGGTAGTTGACATGCATATGAGTTGTGTTTAATGGCCACTGTTTCAGGAACACACATTCACCATGTTGGTCATAAAGAAGAACCTTCGAGTCAGTGAACGTTTTCCTTATCCGGTCCGAGTTGAGGCAATACTGGAGCTCATTGATCAGTTCCCCATAAGGAAGCTGGAGAAGCTGACCAGAAAAGGATCCAATTTAAGGTAAGTTTTAAACAAACCCCGATTTCAAATAATCTGAGTGGTTTTGCATGTCCTACATCAGATGTTTATGTATAGAGAGACAGATTTTAAAGCCATGACTGACAGAAAGTATATGTGTGTGTATCAGTGTTTGACCATACAGTGTAATGTCAATATACACCTTACTCTGTTTTAATTTAGGTGCAAAATCACAAAAAAGAAGCGTGTAGTGAAGAGAAAAAAGTTGATGAAGAAGCTGGACCTGAGGTCTCAAAAAGGAGGAAATGTAACCTCTGTGCTGGTAACACAACGGAAGCCTCCTGTAGACAAAAAAGCTGCCCTCAAGAGTAAGATCCAGGACATACTAAATGGTCGGTCAAGATTTGTTATCCGTAAGGAGCCAGCCGGATCCAAAAAAGGGAAGGGGTTGAGCAGCAATGACTTGGTCACATTAAAAGTGCCCAGTCTTCCATCAGATCTAAGGAAAAATGAGGAAGTGGAGAAAAAAAGGTGCGTTCTGTTTGTGTGCTTAGTGGAATTTTCAAACATGAAAAATGTGTGCATGCATATATGCAAACAGAGATAAATGGATCATTCAGAGTGTAATGTTTAGAAAAGTATTTCTCATTGCATCAAAGGGCTCACTCCACAATGGAAGAAGGAAGAAAAACACATGGAGGGCAAAAACATGAGGATAAAACAGAGCCAAATGTAAAGCCTGACACAAAAAACAAAGAGACGGAGAGAAAAAAAGGCAAAGGAAAGAAAGGGAAAAAAGGAAAGGGAAGAGGGAAAAAGTCTAACAGTGAGGACGAGGAGAAAACAGCCCTGAAGACGTTTTTGGACAGCTTAAGAGGATCCAGAAGGCTGATGGTAAGAACCTTTTTAAAATTAGTATGTTCTCCAAAGTTATCATCTCTTTCTTTTTCTCTTTGGTATGTATTCAAGTACTCCCCCCAAACACTACTGCACAATAGTCCAAACATTACAGATGCAGCTTATCTGATCCCTCCAACAATAAGTCTGTTTTTGTCTCCAAGCTGATCTCAACACCCAGCAGGGATGCAACCCTGTACATTCAGCTGACTGAGATGATTGAAAAGCAGCACTGTGAGCTTGCAATCAGGAAGATCACAGTGGCAACCATTGTGGGTGAAGGAAGTGACATCACAACCTCGCTGCACCACCACCACCTCGGTAGGAAGTTTACACGACATAGCCACTGAGGACAGGGTATCGTTCAAAGCTAATACTGAGCATGCTACTTTTTTTTAAAATTATCAGCACAACTGTGGCTAAAATGTTGTGTTATCTTACCATGAAAATCAGTTATAACAACACATCTTCAAAAGGAGAACAAATGTGCAAAGCACTTCTTAGTTATCTTATGTCCGGAGAGGGACATCTCTGTTTGGCTGCAACTTAAAAGTAGTTGTTGTTTTTTTAAACAAAGAAAACTGATACAAATTTAGAAAATTTCAGTATTTTATCCCAAAATGAAGGTATTTCTTTCTGATGTGCCGATCTTGCAAGCCAATTCTTTTTAAAAGGCACTAGCTATGTTTATATGAGCTAATTATTTCAAAGACTAATCTTTTCAGCTAGGCGTTGATCAAAATAAGAACACTAAAAGTTTTTTTTTCTTAAACAATGGGTCAGCATAGCATTGCTTATCTGTTCATAATATTGTGTGTGTTGTCTTTGTGTTGGTTTCAGAGTCAGAACTGTCTCCCAGTGATCAATCAGAACAGTTCTTGGACTCTGGCATGATCCCTCTTTTGAGAGCCGAGTTTGATCTGTCATCCTCAGACCTCTTTTCAATGACCATCACGGATTATGACATCAAACCCAATGTAAGAAAAGGTCTGGAATGAGCTTCCTGAGCCTTTTGGAGTCCTTTCATTTCAGCTTGTTATGCACTGATTGCTTATTTTGGCCACCGCCGTTTCTCATGTCTGCAACTTGAAAAATTCTAATGTCTATCTTTAAAAACTGTTATGAATAATATAACAGTTAATTTGAATAAACATTCTATCAAGTGTACCAAATACAAAGTTAAATACACTAGACAAATGATCTGTCTCTTCTTTTGGTGAAAATCTGCCCTTATCTTTTCCAAAGAGAGTCTTTGAGGCCCCTCCATCAAGCTCAGCTTTGTTCGAGTACATTGACAACTTTCCTTCCAGGATCACAGAGAAAGAGAGAGAAGGAAAAAGTCCTCATTTCTGCGTAAAAGACATGCAGGACCCTACAGTTCAGAATTCACTTCTCAGGTGGAGTTTTTCAACACCATGCTTTAATAGACATCAATTATTAAAGCAGAATTCTGCAAGCTGCCTAACTATGTCAATTCATTTGATATGTATGACGATGTAAATCCAATGATGAAATAAGGTTATTATTGCTGTTGCAGATATAAACATATACGCTTATTTAGTAGCATTTGCTTTTGGTTTCACCCCTCTAAATGATTTTCACCATTAGAAAATGTCCTGAAATTGAAAAAGTAATGAAAAGTTTGATATTCTGTGTGCTACTAGTGGATGTTAATTCATTGGTCTTTAATATTCACATCCAGGTTCATGTCAAAGAGGAGACTGCTGCTGATCTCTGCTCCCTCTGAGGACGACTATTCTTTCCAACAGCAGCTCTCTGCTCTCACTGGACAGGAGTGTGAGTTGGGTGAGTGACGTGACACAATGTCTGATTTGTCATTTTTGATATTTATAGAAACATTGTGGCAGGAGCCGGGTTTGACCTTTTAACCTCAGGAAATTAAAAGAAATATATTTAAAGATGTTTGTTGCCTTACTGACCAACATTACAGAATTAGTATAAAAATGGTAAAGAGTACATGTTAAAGAGAATCATTTTTGCTGGGGAAACTGGCAGTTTAACATTTTTTGAAGCTCTTCCCTAAAATATTACTTCTCGGGCCTTTCCTCAGGTATTCGCCATTTCGCCATGTTAAAGCTGACTGGAATTGGAGAGAAAGCTTCTGGCACTGTGAAGCTATTTCCCTTAAATGGTAGGTAAATGTGATGTGAGACAGTACAGGTGCCTGGGAAGGTAGTGTAATCATAGATCTGGAACTTAATGGCAATAATATGTACACTGTTGCAGGTGGTCATTTTCAGTTGTAATATAAAAACTGAATACAAGAAGCGTTTATTTTGATTTCCTCCCTTTCTGTATTATTTCAAGTGAATTACTTAGCTCACACTATGACATCCTTTTCCCAGGTCGCAGTCAGAGTGAGGTTGAGCTGTTATCCCGTGACATGGTCAACAGTTTGAGAGAACAGCTGAAGATCAATAAGGACTTCTTCAGCATGCTGGTTGTCGGGAAGGACAGTGATGTCAAGGCATGGTTCCCATCACCCATTTGGTCCTTAGATAACGTCTATGACCTGGTGGACTCTATGGAGCTTCGTATCCAGGAGGCAAAGCTCCAGAGGAGGCTTGGGATTCACTGCCCTGATGACAGAGGAAGAGAAAGCAGCGAAACAGGACACCACACTGGATAAAATGGAGTCAGCAAATCAGTTAGAAAAATAACAAGCAGACAATAAACAGTGTTATTAAAAGTAACCTTTAAAAGATCCACAGGAAGCAGTGCGTAACATCTAGGTTGTTAAAGCTGATGCCTCTGTTGAATACTGTAGTAAAATGCAGAGTAAAAAAAGCTGAGCAGTGAACAATGGAACTGATTTGATTAAATTCCCATTAAAAGCATACGTGCACCCTACATCTGTTCTCTCGAAAAGCGGGTGGTCTGGTGTCATTGGCCATTTACAGCTGTGGCAGAAAGACAGATCCAATCCTTTCCAATCCCATCCCATCTTTCTTTGTTGAAATATTGTATTCCTGGAAGAGAGAGTGTGTTCAATCAAACAAATTTTCTTTTTTTTCCAATCTGGCCTTTAAAAAGCCGTAGCCGATGGGCTTCTCAGAGTAACTGAAACAAGGAGTTATCACTGGTGGGGCTGCTATGAATAGCAAAGTTCGACTTGTTTAAAAAGATTCTCACAGTATTCCTATAGGTCATGCTTATAAAGATAAGATCAATACTTATGCTTGTATACTATCCGACTGCATGTAAACTGTCAAAATGATGTCCACAAGACAATCAGTCATATTTTCCAAAAACCTGTCCCTAACCTTTCCATATACCTTTTCTAAGCCTAACTAAGGTGTTTTCATTTTGAATCATAATCAAGCTATGTAAGGAAACCACAGTATTCTAAAAGACCATGTTTACTTGTAAATACGTTAACCACAGAAATTGTATCCATGAAAGTCGTAGCAGCATTGGAAAATAATGTATTTTAATAGATAACACAAATATTTTCCAAAGTCTAACTGTTCAGTTCTGTTGACCATTATCATTTTATTTTAATATCATAGAAAATTCTAAAATAAAAGTACCAAAGCTAGCATTCTCATATTTATTTCTGTGTGTGTGTTTTTTTTCTCATTTCGTTTGGTGTTGATCGAACATTGATGATTTATAGCAACCAAGAAACCCACTCCTGAGTTTTAGTTTAGCAACCACTGATTACAGATTTTTAGCCACTCTATACCTTTCATGTGCTTTAGGTGATCCCCAAAGCATTTCTTGTTCATCTTGAAAACTTGACCAACTTGAAAACCAGCCTTTGCTCTGTGTTTGTAAAGGACAATTCATGACTACAACAGGAATTCAAAATACATGAGCCTGCAGAAGATGGTGGAGTAAACAAATCATCCTTAAAATATGAGTAAAAACAGAAGTAATTCTCCATGGTGGCCTTTTGCAGTTCCATTATTCCATTGAGAGGGCAGCCCGGATATTTTGAGAAAAATTTTAAAAATTGAAAACCTCTTTTTTACTAATCCGAAGCTTCACCTTTCTAACCCAATCAAATGGAGCCACATAGTGAGAATCTGCCCTCACTCAGTGTGTGCTCTTCATAAAGAGGATTGAAATATGATGCCAGCTTGTTCTAGTCTGGAGTTTGATCTGATTATATTCAAACTACCCTGAGCTGTGTTTGCAGTTTTTCCCCAAATAACCTGTGTGCACACCTCGCTAAAACGACAGGCATGGCCAAAATAGTTCCTTGCACGTATATATAAGCATTGTTATAAGATTCTGATGTAATTGTTTAGGTTTAAGCCCTCTTGTGGCTTCTCTGGACAGCTTTGATGAGCCTCCTGAAAGGCTGCAGATGACTGTCCACCATAAATATTGATTACAATTCTACTATCCTCTTTCCAAAAGCCACTTGTCATTGTTTTGTTTCTAACAGTTTCTGACAGAGTTAACATCAGTTGCCAAGCGCAGAGGGAAACTGCAGGGAGTTGGCCAGAGAGAGATCCATGTGATCAAAGGCCGCGGATAGCAGAAACTGTGACACTCACAATCACACCTAACACACACACTAGTAATAGAGGAAGTAGCCAGTTGTAGAAGCATGCTAATGTCACAGCCTGACTTAGAGTTCACATCTCCCCCACAGAACAACACGCACACGCACCCACTGAGGGTTTCTCTTTGTCAAGCGCTCTCTCTCTGCACCTCAGTGCCTTTATCTCTTTGACAGCAACAGAAACTCAAACAGAACAAACTCGCCAGCACTTCATCCAGCGACTGTTCAAGCTTTGCAGGGGAAGCGAGGAAAGTTGTTCTCAAGATGGTGAGTACAACTTCATTAGTGCCTTAAACTATTCAAAACCATCTCCCTTTTTCTTTTTACCATATACTCACTCTATGGGAATTTGATATGATTCAGTTATAACATTAGAGAGCCAAATGTTTATCTTTGTAATAAAACTGTCAGAAGGTCATTTATCGTCATACTAATTCATTTGACATTAGCCATTTGTTTGGTCAAGATACTGTATATATAGTGACAACAAAATAATTATTTTCAAGTCAATATGACCTGGTCTAAAAACTAATTTTTGCAGTTTGATAGGCTTTAGTAATCTTGAATCTTTCTGTTTTTACAAGTAATGTAACCTTCATTTACTATTGTGCTCTCTCAACTGAGTATTTGGTCAATGTTGTCATTTTTTTATAAGAATAACTTACGGATAAGAGAGGAGTTCAAGTTTTTGTGTCAGGTAGATTGTGCAAAACTTACTTTATCTTCACTTTACATCACACTGGAAATATAAATGATGGTTCCTCTTCGTTTGTGTGAAATATATCTTTCTTTTCTGTCATTGCACAGACATCTACTGGATTTCAGATATGCTTGCTCCAATATCTTCCATAGAAGTGGCTTTTCATCATATGCTTACACATAATAAGCAGTATTCCAAGGAAACAGTGTTGTCATTTTCTCTATGTCCTTTTAGTTTGGCTCTTTCAAAGGATAGCAGAATTGGTTCTACAGTGAACTGTTATACCCAACGAAGGCTTTTTCCGTATTTCACAAAACCTGCTGATTTTCACAAAATTGCAACTGCACTGCCAGGATATTTCGAGAAGCAGCAACTGCAGCTTTTTGCCACACATTAAGTAAATTTTAGCTCAATGTGGTTAAAAAAACAGAAGTAATATAAGGAACATGACTCCATTTCTTTCCCTCTATTTTAATATTCTGCTACATTTCAGGCTTACTGTCCACGTATTTGCACATCAGGATATTACTGGCAGTGACACAGAAGTGACATTTCCTCCAAGACACTTTCAATGGGTTGGACTTAACCTTTGTTGAGTGGTTGTCTTGACTGAGTGGGAAGTGGCAAGTGGAATTTCTAGCATATATGATTAGACCCCCAAACAATCATAGAATAGTCACCTTAACAGTAACATTTATATGAAGCTTTAAAATCCAAGTTGAAGCAATAACCTCAGTCATACACAACAACATCAAGACTAAAAGAATACAAGTAAAAATATATTTTACATCAATGGATGAATCAGTGGTTTTTAATATTGTTAACATATACAGAAGCATTGCATTCGGTATTTGATTGTATTAAGCAGTCGCACAAGCTTTTCCCTTTCCAAGAGAGTTCCAAGAGAGCCTGAGAATTAAAGTTCAGTAATATTTCTGCGGTTGCACTTGGACTGTAGCTGACTTTGTTGATTTAATCCCAAAACAAATTCATTACCTTTGTTCTATAAAAAAAAGTAAGAAATTATATTCTGCATTTATATTGTTTGCCTTACATTTGCGGTACATCGACAAAGATATATAGACATAGACTACAGTCTATTGAAAGTAAAAGCATTTTAACAAATACTTCCTAAAGAAGGTTTAAAACTCTGAAAAATAAGTACACTTTCCGAAGAACTAATAAAGAATAAGCATGTCAAATACAGAAATTCTTCTGATCTATGCTAATTTTAAACTTGACTAAATAAAATCAGCATCCATAACCATTTTGACATCATTATTATTTCAAGAGTCATGTCATCCAAACAGCTCATTTTCATTACACGCAACTGCATGCATTAATATACATATGAATACCTAATGACTTCGCCAACATATTCCAGCAGATGCTCACGGGGTTTTACCTCCTCTTAAGCTTTGCACTGCACATTTGTACTTTCCATTAGGAAATCTTCCCTTGCTTTTACGGCTGTCTAGCTGGACTAGATGCAATTGTATCCTCATGCTCTTATCTTCACTTCCTGCTATGGTGTCTCTAATTCCAGTCAAACCAGCCTCATTAAAACAGGTGTGGCTGCTATTTGGTCAGTCTAGTATGAGACTCTCTGAAACTGCTCAATAACTAACACTAAACTGTCAACATTTCAAACAGTTTGGATGCAGACAATAGTTATTCATGTATTAGTCTGCAGCACTCTCCTTGTAACTCATCATATGTCATATATCATGTGTTTAAATGTGTGATCACTCATGGCATAGCCAAAATAGAACTACATATTTTTCATATTTCCAGGCAATATAAACAAATTCTGCTCAACACATCACACCACAAATAATTTTCCTCCTGAGTTGAATGATTTTTCAAAGCAAGCATAATAGATATTCATCTTGCTTTCTTCAACCATTAAGACTTGACCAAAGTATTTCTACTCATTTTTAGCAGTATGCTTGGCTATATCAGATTAACTGAAGTAGTGTTTATGATTTAGACCAGCCAGGAAGTGGTTCTGAAGGTGTAAAACCCTATCTATATAGGTGTTCTCTGCAGGAAAATCCAGTATCAGTTTCATTGCATTTGGTCAGTTATATACATTTTCTTTCTCTCAAAGCAATTCTAATTATTTGAAAAAATCAAAGCATTTGTGTACTCTCATCTGTTTCCGAATTAATTTCAAGATTTCCAAAACAATAGTGTAAATATTTAATAAACATTAATGCACCCTGACAGGACTTTTTGATTTTATTCAGAGCTACTATAGAAATGTGTCCCTCATTTTTGCAGTATTAGATGTGGCAGACATTAATGCACTTTGTAAAACTACCATGTGAATAAACACCTTGAGTTATCTGATTCGTCTAACGTTTAAGTGATCCTTTTCCAAGAATGGTGTTTTTCTAAGGAACAATCACTCTCGTTCTGCTCTGACATTCTCAGGACAACAAAGGTGATGTTAGGTCAATCATGGCTCGCTTCCAAGCCAGCGGGGCAAGCGTTGATGAGACCTCCAGCACACCAGGTGGACGCACCAAAGCCCCCCTGCATCCTACTCTCTCCTCTGGCCCAGCTGTACAAAGGAAGCCTGTCTCAGAAAGCATCTCGGGCGGCCCGATAAACACCGCTCCAAAACCATCCTTCCTGAAAAACAAGGCATCCACTAAAAGTGACACAGATATACAAGAAACAACCAAAGCTAAAGCACTGGCTAACAGATTCGCCAACATCAATGATGCCACTAACACCAGCAACAAACCTGCCTTCAAGCCAAATCTTCCTCAGGCATCTGAAGCTAAAGGGCCCGTACAGAAGCCTCTGTTAAACAAACCATCCCTCACTGCCATGTCCACACCTGATTCCAAACCTGCTTTTCCAAAACCTGCTTCAACATTTAACCCCAAGCCCAGCTGGGTAAAGGAAGACAGCGGTGGCGGTATAGCACTAAACGCTGGTTCAACACCACCCAAAGCCCCTAGTTTACAACAAAAGCCCAACAGCAGCGTATTGAAATTACTTCAGCAGAGGGAAGAACAAACAGAAGCGAACCCAGACTCTCCCAACAAACCTCCACCTGTAAATACCGCTTTGAAGCCGACCACCAACTTCAGGACTGCTCAGAATATGTTCCAAAAGGAGAAGAATGCGGCTGAGCAGACAGAAGATGGTGGGGTTAATAAGGCATCCCTGACCGCTACTAACTCCACGGCTCCCCCCGTACCACCAGCTGGCAAAAAGCCTAGCTTTAAGAAGCACACAAAAGTGTCTCCACAGGCCAGCAGCACTAATGGCGACCCCGCCTCAGGCCCAAAGCGTAACCCTCTGCCCAACGGTTTGGCTTTGGGGGCTGCCCCAGCTAAACCCAACCGACCCCCAAAGGTTAACCTGGAGAACTTTAAGAGAAGTGCTGAAGCCTCTGAAGAGGGTAAGATGGATTACTTTTTTGTGTGTGTCAGTGTACCTCTGTGTGTGTGCGTGTGTGTATGCAACAGTAATGTTATAGACGTTTTTTTTTTTAAATAACTGCAGATTATGTGCAAAGAATTTGTTGACTGTATTTGCAGGGACTACCAAATGGATTCCACCTAAACTTTATCTTGCGTCCCCTCAGTAAAAAGACAATAATTACCTTGGATTCAGTTCTTACTTAACACTCAAGCATTTTAACAGCTTGTTTTACTACCTTCAGTAGAACAGAACATTGGAGGTTTTAATGCTGCTGAACTGATTCAGGTGGAAAAAGATTTAGTCTTTGAAGTTTAACAAATATTGACTAAGACTAAGCTGCAAAGCAACTTAGTCTTCAGAGACAAATTTTGTCAGATTTTATTCACACAAAATGTGTTTGAGTAGGATCAATATTTCTCATCTAGGAAAATTCTGTTTTTCCAGTGAGCTGCAATTTACATGGGCACTAACCTCTTTAGCCAGAAAATTGTTACCTCACTGTTGACTGAGATGGTGTGTGAAGCAATTGTCATAAATTGTTGGGTACAGCTGGAAAAATAAAAGAGAGGGTCTGCTGGTAAGATTCTGACATTGTTACCCAAGTCCCTGAGCAGCTAACAGTTTGTTAGTCTTGTGACTCTCTGAATGTGCTTGTCTAATTTTGTTTTCTCAACTTCATTTCCTTTCTGTCACTTGCAGTTTAGACCTGTGATGTTTAAATTGGAGCCTCTTAAAAGTGTCTCACTGTGGTTTAGTTTGCAGTGCTGTTACTGTCTGAGCAAAGGTCATTCATGAAGAAAATACTGCTGTAAACTCTTCTTTGTGTACTTTTAAAGTAGTCATAATTCGAGTTTGCAGACACTGTCCACAGTTAGAGACAGAAGTTACAGAGAAAAAAAAAACTTGGTTCCTCAATTCACCCTGAAGTTCCCTGTCCTGTTTCATCTTTCTCCTCCCCTCCGACTGCTGCTTAGACAGCTGAGCGTGTTTCACTACATGGGGAAGTTTCAAATGCTGTTTCAAAATGTGTACCTCTTCTACATTTATCCATAGTCAGAAAAGGAGCATGAGAGCTGAATGAAATGCAGCAGGTGGGAGACAGAAAAACAAAATAGGAACTCATCAGATATTTGTTTCAATATTCAAGACAGAAAAGGCACAGGTGCCAGAGTTAGTTGGGACCAAAGAAACTTGCTGTTTCCCTACCAAGAAATGCATGATGTTAGAAGAGGTTCTCACTTTGACATATGGGTTTTTCTTTCTAATATAATGTTTTATTCAACCTGAAATGTCTGCTTACCAGAGCCTTTTTTGTCTTTCACTAATACATACACTTTACAGATTTTGGGTGACATCCTCTCTGAACGATACTCAGATATCATTCTCAAATATATTTGTAAACATCTGTGCAGTGAGTTTAACTTTTGTGCTGAAATGTAATTCTCCAGATTAAATTATTGGGCTTTTTGGAAATGAATAAAAAATTAAAAAGGTATTTTTCATAATCTTAACCACTAACAGGTCAGTAACATAGGTACAAGTGGTTCAGGGGAGAAACTTTTTTGAGATAAAAAAATTCAAGATGATTTAATAATTTCCATTAAATTGTAAAATATCTCATTTTCAGTAACTGATTTACTGTACAATTATATTATATTTTATCATTACATAACAGTTTTGCTGTTACTATACAATACATTTTGACTTATTTTTAACTCATATTTCTTTTAAATTTGGCATCGAAAAAGAAAAATGCAAATTAAACATGAATGTGCTGTAAGGATTGTCTTCAACAAGCCAGTCTGCTTTTTATGCCACGTTTTAATGTTAAATTTAGCATGGAACCATTAATACTTCAAGTCAAATGACCAATCCTGTTATGAAATATTTTTGTGACGTGACTTTAAAGATATGATGTTTTGCTCTAGGTCATGGTTTGAAGAGGCCTGTCGTCCCAACTCCTCCACCATCGCACCCAAGTAACCAGGCCAACCTTGCCATTCCACCTGTACCTCCCCAGCCAGGAGTCATGTATGCCACCTAACATGTCATATTCACACTGTAATGCACATTTTCTGGGAAGGACCATATCTAACAGTATCTACATCCAAACTTTGCTCATCAGGGACCAGCAAGATGTTTACGATGACGTGGATGAACTGAGCAGTGTTCCTCCGCCACTGCCGCCGTCTAAAGGTTTAGTAATGGTTGCTGTTTCATGAAGTGTAATATTTCACAGTTGCCGTTTTGTGAGACAAGTATGTGTCACACCACTGGAAGGTATGAAACAGTTGTGTGTTGCTGAACTTTGTACCATGGTTGCATATTTACATAAAAGGAACTACTGTATGTGCTACCAGCACGGCCTGTTTTACCAACAGTTGGTACGTTATTTGCGTGCTATATCTGTCTTGAAGTCACTTTCTGCGAGTGATTAAAAAAAAAAATCTTTATTTAGTTTGGTTAAGCACAGCATGTTCTGTGTAATGAACACAAACAGATGAAGACGCTGTCAGGCAGATATCAGTAAAAATGGATCATGAGAACAGTTTATTCACAGGGGTAATACTCTCTTGTCATGTTACTTGTTGTTTCTGTTCTACAGATCACCCGAGTCAGAGACCAAAGGTGAGACACATCCCCAATGATCCACTCTTACATGATCACAGATTTGCATGGAGGATAATGAGCAGACAAAGGCAGACGGGAAACTCACTTCACTGGTAGTGAATAGATACCGCTGTAAGGTGAAGTGACACAGTGTAGTTTGTATTTTGTAGTAAAATTTGTCGGTGTGTATCCCTGTGACACCAGCACACATTAGGAGGGATGCTCAAACCAGATTTTATCATCATCTCCATGTAAATTAAAACACTCCAGCAAAAACCATCCGCAGTTTAAGATTTAAGACTTCAATTTTATGTAAAGAGTGAAACGTAAAATGTGAAGTGAAAATGCTTGAAATAAACTGTGACATGAGTGTATAACCCCCACAAGTCTATCGTTGGTGTGCACATGGAAAGGTCATTCTAAGCTTTTCTTACTATTATTCTTGTCTGTCTCTTCTGTTCAGGAAGGAAGTGATGATGATGAAGGAGATATGTATGAACCACTAGATGAACGATGGTGAGAGAATGTTATGCCTTAAGTTATCAGTTGTTTTATGGCAATTGCTGTCTGTTATTTACAGAAAGACTGCAATGAAAAGTAACATTATTTCATTCAGTTGTTCATTATGTATAAACATATTGATGATGTCGTATCTTGATGTTGTAAAAACATCAAGACATTATTTTAAAGCTCTGTGGACATCGTATTGTACCAAGACTACTCTCTGGTGGTTGCTGGGCAACACTGCAAGTCCCCCCCAAGTTCATCACAATTTAAAATTAGAACATACATGGTCACATACGAGAATCTTTTATCTCTAATCTGAAATGCAGAAGCTTTTCAGGGGTCCTCTGGTATCTAGTAATGATAAAATGGATCTCCTACTGCAGCTTATTTCTTTTACAAAGATACCATTGATGAATCTTCATCATATAGGATTACAAAGACTCCATTTGGTACCAACATAAAATAATCCTAAATAATAAACTTGACATAAGTGTTAGGATTCCCTTATTTGGCTGTCCACAGAAAACAACATGGGGAATGTGTATAGCTATCTGAAAACTGTAAGATCTTTGCCGTATGTGTGTGTGTGTGAGAGCATGTGTGTGTGTGTGTGTGTGTGTGTGTGTGTGTGTGTGTGTGTGTGTGGATCACTCAAAACTAACACAGTCTTCTTCCTTTTTACCAACTTCTCTTGGTCTCAAAAGGGAAGCAGCTGATAAAAGCCAAGAAAAGAAGAAGGACGACAAGGAGGAGAAAAAACGTTTGGAGGCTGAGAAAAAGGAGCAAAAGGAACGTGAGAAGAAGGAACAAGATGCCAGGAAGAAGTTCAAAGTGTGTGAAAAAGACCTAATGCGCTCCAAAACACTTTCATCACATTTTGGGAAGCTTTTCCTGCTGATGCTTGGATAAGGGGACCGGCATTTTTACTATGATTCTGTGGTAATAATATTCTCTTTATGTGGCTGTGCTCATTAGCTGGTTGGAGCCCTGGAGGCCCTTCAACAAGGAAAGGCTCGTGCAGATTGCAAAGGCAGCAAGACTGACCTGGCTCTGAAGCAAGGAGACTCTTTGGATATCATTCGTGTTCAGGGCAACCCAGAGGGCAAATGGCTGGCACGGACACAAGATGGATCAAGTGCGTTCACCTGCTATATCATTGCTTTTGCTCACCATATTTGACCCCTCTTCATTTGTTTCCTCTTCCTCTTCTTGACATTTTCACTGTCCCATCTATAGACTCTGTCTTAGTGCTTTGTACTCTACCTTGACTTTAACTTTATTGCTCTATAACACTTCATTATGAAGCTGTGGTTCGTTAAATGTAGTCAGACAATACAGCAGGGACAGCAGTCACCCACAAATGCTATTTTCATTCCTCCAGTTGGCTATGTAAAGACCACCTCAGTGGAAATAGACTTTAACTCACTGAAGAACTGCCAGCCCCAGACAGCCTATGATGGTGAAGTCTATGATGACATCGATGCGGCCCCATCTGATAACAGGTACCAGAAAAGTCAGCTATCACTTTATAGGTTCATTTTTATGGTATTTACCTGCAAAGACTGGTTGTTCTCCTACACTGCAACAACAAATAAGATAGGAACTTTAACACAGGAGTGCAAACATTGGATGGCTAATAACACAGAATACTGCACGAAAGGAACCAGTTGTTTTTTTAACAAAATGTCTATTGGTCTATTCACAACTTTTTTTCCTGTGTTGATTGAATAACCAAAGAGTCAAACTGATAGTTTTCCAGTTCATCAATAGCATCAACTAATGTTATAAGCCAACGGAAATGAGTCTAACGTGCTTGTTCTCTTCTTTCCCTGTTTGCAGTGGTGTCAAAGCACCAGGGGGTAAACTTACAAATTATATATATTCTGTTTAATTATACTAAATCAAATTATTTGCATATACAAACTTACAGCATTGGATGTGTGCGTCATAACACAACGTATGCTCGTCTTTCAGTTGTTCTACCGCCACTCCCAGGAGAGGATGGAGAAATATATGATGATGTTCTGGATCCAAACCTGGAAGTCAGGTGAGAACTGCTTTAGTCATTTAAAAGACAGTGAGTGTTGCCATAAAATATGAGTTCTTTCAGAATCAACAAACACTCAGACCTTTTATTCAATGGATGAAAAAATGTGTCAGAAAAGGAAATGCCAACATTTTATCGCTGGTTGGCTCTTCAGTCCCTTCGACCCCAGGTCCTCTCTGAAGCCTCGTGGCTTCCTGTGGATGTTTGACCGAAACAGACGTTCTGCCAGCACTAAAGTGTAAAAACCCCCTAAGTAGTAAGACTGATCACAGATCCTCTGTCCACTGCTGCCAATCTCTACTTGCCAGTCATCGTTTCCCTTTCAAGATCTCCTTTATGATGGTGACTTCCTGTTTTCACCAGATCAAAGTCTTCACCTCTGTCTGAATAACACTTAACAAGCATGCCTTGCAGTTTGATTATTTCAGTGAAAGGCTGAAATTTAACACTGATATGAACGTGTATGTTTGATTACGAATTTTCTATAAATGAACTAACCTTTATGATTCATTTGCATGCAAATGCTCCTGGACGGCATGAAGAATCAAACCAAAGTATTACTTGCTGTTTTAACTTTTGTGAACAGCATAGTGCTATGATACAGAAATGTTGAAAATTGAAATCGCACTTGACGTTTATTGATGCTATTATGGAAAAAAAAAGTCTGAACCATGCTTTTTCTTTTAATGTGCCAGAGTGCCTCCACCTACCCAGTTTACCGCAGAGGGGAACTCAGGTAATGCTGACTGTCACATCTCCTAAAAATAGCATGGCTTCTGACAGTACACAACTTTGTCTTTTTAAAAAACAATAACAAGCTAAAGATACATGATCACTTTCACAGAGAGTTTGTTGTTCTTAACTATGTTAGTCTAAAGCAGCTTTCAATATATCTTTTCTTTTGATTACCATTCATGTGTTATTTAGCTTGTTTGTCGTCCCATTTGAGGCTGGTTACAAAAGGTAGTTATAGTTCCACAATGATGATCAAGGAGGAAAGATCCACTGAAACTAAGTTTATTTCATGACACCCCTACGAGGGGCTATTATGTTCTTGTTTCTTTTATTTTTTTATTTTGAGATTACTGCATAAAAGCCTACGTTACCAATTATACTAATCAATTATAGTATCAATTATAGATATAATTGTAGTTTGTAACTGCTTAAAGTAATTACTTATTTCTGGATATTTTTACCCAATAAATGTAATTTGTGTACAGGTCTTCTTTAGGGAATAAAACATTAATCTGAGGTCATTAAACTTGATCTGTGACTCCTAATTCAGAAGAGAGTAAAAACAGATACAGATGATTAATTATCAATAACAGAGTATATGTATATCCATGTATTCTAGTGAAGTCTGTCTTTACAAACATCTTCTTTGTGTTATCAGACAAACCTGGAGCAGCAATTGATGAGGAGATATATGACGATGTTGACTCTCAAAATGCACCCCCCCCTCCTCCCATAACCAGGTACATCTGAATCAAACTTTAACCCAGAATATTTTCAAGCTTTTCACATTCAATATTTAAATGTATTTTTAAAGTCAGTAGTGTTTTCTCCTTTTATCTTTTTCAAGCCTTCCGGGCATGAGGGGCAAAGGCAAAACTCCAGACATGGACCCGAAGAAGCAGAAAAAGTTTGAGAAAGAGGAGAAGGAATTCAGAAAGAAGTTTAAAGTTTGTTATTCTCTAAACTAATTTTAATCTTTTCAGTCAGTAACATGAAATCCTTTCAGTAATTCATAAATTCAAAATTACATTTTTCAACCCGGCGCAGTACGAAGGGGAAATACAGGTTCTCTACCAGGTGACCACCATACCCAAGCTCACTAATAAAAAGTGGAGCGGGAAAGAGCTGTCCATTAAATCTGGGGAGAAGCTTGACGTCATCGTTCCAGCTGTGGACGATAAACTGATCTGTAGGAATGAGGAAGGCAAATGTGAGTATTTACTGCATTTTCTTGTTCTTGGTTGTACTCAGCTGCTCATTCACCCACACACAACATTGTACTTTCAATCGCTGCTTTTTCTTTTCATCACAAAAGTGTACCATTTGTGTTTGCATTTGAAAATCTGTGTTTTGCAGTTGGTTACGTCTCAACCAGCCACATTGTTTCGGAGTAAGTACCACAAGTAATCACGCACAAAAAGCGAGGGACACTCCTGACAATGTGTTCCCCATACTAATCATATTGATTTGTCCTCAGTGATGGAGAAATCTACGATGATATTGGAGGAGATGGTATGACAACTTATAAAGAATCATTCTGTAACAGATTTCTCTGCAGCAGAAAGACATCAAATTTTGTACAAAATCTCTCAATTATTCTTCTTTCAGACTGCATCTATGACAACGACTGAGAAACAAGCCCACACCGGCCTTTTTATTTCACCCCCACAGTGATTTTCATCATTGTTTATTTATTTATTTTCTTTTTGATGATTTACACTTTTTGTGAGTTTACCTGATAATTAGTTTGTATGTTAATTCTATATCACAGTTTTTCTCAACTTTTTAACCATTTACTGTTCTGTAGACAAA
Organism: Menidia beryllina; assembly: GCA_013363375.1. NCBI lineage: Eukaryota > Metazoa > Chordata > Actinopteri > Atheriniformes > Atherinopsidae > Menidia > Menidia beryllina. The sequence continues at coordinate 5,593,750 of JABUIW010000124.1, read as the reverse complement.
CTGGCTTAAATTTCAAGGAACAATGCAATTCATTTAAAAAAATTCTTAATTTTAAAAAACGCTGCATGGATTGATTTAAAGTTGGTATATTATTTGCAGCACCTCAACAAAGTTAAAAACATCATATTCAACATCAGTATTTTGTCATTTCTTTGCTCTTTTATAGTTCTGCTTCTTTTGGACTCTCTTTTGAAATCCCAGTAATATTCTGAGAATAGAATATATATTTGTACAATAACTACAGTACATGAACAACTCAGCTTGACTAACGTTTACTTTACTTATTTCATTCTTCATTTTTGTGACCTAACATCTGTTATGTAAATCAAACTAACTACTATGACTGCTGATTTTAAAAAAGAAATTCTAATTCAAACATTTTTCATTTCAAAACCGCCTCTGATAGATTGTATATAAAATGATGGTATGCGTAATAACATTTCTCATGCATCTGAGTTTGTCCTGTTTGTCCAAAGCACTTTCTTAAATGGTGTGGCTGTGGCAAAAAAAAATTCACATCGATGTGCACTGAGATAAAAAGTCTATGAACCTGACATATGTTATAGAGATGCATGACTAATTTTGTTGTATTGCACTCTTGGTGATACTTTTATTAGACACTTCCTGTATTTTTTTTTTCTTGCAGCTGCCATCCCTACGACTTTACAAGGCTTGCAAATGTGTACAGTTAATTCCAAGGAGATGGAAATAAATCAATCCTGTTAACACCTAAGCCTCAAAATTTCTGTATGTACTTTTTGTTAATTGAAACCACAAAAGGGCCATAAAATGCCCCCAAAGTCAGTAATTAGTCAATTTTGAATAATATTTTGAATGTAGAATGTTCAATAGAAAACAATTATTTTCTTCTAAACAGTTTAAAATTAAGTTTTTTTTTTATTCTCATGTTTTTGTGGCAAGAAATTACAACTGTATTTACATTGCAATTGCACATGAATTATATATTTTGTACATTTTTTCCAAACGAAAAGTTTGGCTGTGTCCAAACTTTTAGTGTAGATACACGTGCATATTCTTTCATTTTCACATGCGTGTAAGATAGAAAAAAAAATCCTGAAAAAAGAAAAGAAAATAATGTACATTTTTAGGAGTTCTTGTGAGAATCAAACTTACCTCTGCTGGTTTTCAAGGATAAATCAGGAAGCAACCATAGTAACTTTCTTCCTCGCTGAATTAGAAAAAGTACTTCCGTCACATCCGGAAGTCGTGTTTTGACTTAATCCATCATGGCTCCTCCAGTCGCAGTGTCACCGCTCATTAAGGTAATAAAGTAGGTAATTGTGCCTTGTGGTTGATGTAATGAAAAGAGGAATGTGGAAAAGTTCTCGCTTTCCACTCAGCACATAGAAGTTTGCGAAGTGACCGTTAGAGGTATCTATCCTTTCTGTCAGCTCGAGAGTTTTTTTGCTACCCGTGACATTGACACACGTGAACATTTCTTAGCAAAACAACGACAAACCTAAACTATATTCCGTCTTAATCATAAAAAACTCTACCGTCATTGAGATAACGGGGTAGAAGTTGGACTACTGTTATGCATCTATTTAAATCGCGTAACATTCATGTTACATTCGGTAACATTCATGTTTCAAATGTACGCGAGAAAAATGGACTTTGACCTTATTAATCTCAGGTTATATTTCGTTTTATTAAACGTAAACAATGAGGTGGTAACAGACCAAAAACAGCAGAAACATGAAAGTTACAACGCACCTAATAGTTATGGCAAGACGTGAGAGTAAATGACATGGAGGTAATTTCAACTTTGCGTTCACTCAGGGAAGCAGTGTAAACGCGGTTAAAGGAAGAAGTAAACACTTTCCTCACCACGTTTCTCTGCACAGATTGTAACAATGAATAAATAAACTAAATGTTTGTCGACTTTCGTTTCAGACGGCCAGATGGTCAGCTTTACTGCTTGGTGTGTTCTATGGCAAACAGAGGTTTGGTAAGTGTCGGTGTGCGCATGCGTCAGACCTTGTTTTCATCAAACATGAAGTGCACCAGCTAAAAATCATCTACTGTAGTTCCATTGGTGTCTATATCGGCTGGACTGAAGATTAATCTGTATTGAATTTATGGCAGGGTGTACGAAAATGTTTAGATGGTACTGAGGGAAACGGATAAATGCTTCTAAATATTGACAGGTTCTTCCAAGTCATGTCCTTCATTAAAATTCTCTCCTCCTTCAAATTTCTCTCCTCATGTTCAGGATAGTACCCAATGGAACAAGTTAATAAAGATTGCATGTTAACAGTTTCTTAGTCATAACAAATGCAAACGTAAATTGACATTGCTTCAACCAGACTTCTGGACATCAAAACAGTCCTTTTGCAAAGATGAGACATTTTAGAAAAGCATTCTGACTTGACATTGGGAAACAAAATAAATATGAATCATGGCACAAAATGTCTGAATTCCACTTTACTCTGTAGATTCGAAGCTAATATTCTGTCAATGCTCATCTGGCCTTTTCCATTCAGAAATGTCTCATTCAAGTTATTTACATTAAAGAAAAAGTTTGAGTGCTTGTACGATGCTATCAACTCATTGAGGAAGGATATTTTTCTCTTAAAGGAATACACAATTGACCACTGTTGTTTTTGTTTAAGATTACCTGAAGCCCATTGCTGAAGAGGAGAGGAGGGTTGAGGAAGCAGAGAAGAAGGTCCGTGAGGAGCAGGAGCGCATCTACAAAAAACTGTCCGAAGGTAACGACAGCAACTATTTCGTCTGTCACCTAAACGCGCTTTCGTTTTTTTAATACTAGATTGTTTGTATGTGGCATCCAAAAGTGTCTTATTTCTCTCTCCTTTTTTCTGTTTGCAGAAAACTCAGACACCATCCTCAAATGAATTACCTGTGGACCTGTGTTGATATATTCCAGATTCAATAAAAACAAAGTATTTTCAATGTAAGGACTTCAGCAAGCTTGCTTTCTTGTTGAGTTTACCTCATGCACTGAAGTGTTTTTTGTTTGTCATTATATATAATAGATAAGATTTTTTTTTTAAATAAATCGTACAGTTTGATAGCAGACATCATACAGACAAATCGTCTGTGTGTGTGTGTCTGTCTACGTGTCCTTCAGAGGGAGATGAGCCAGGGGAGGCATTGCTTTAATCCCGGCCTAGTTTAGCTGTAATCCCAGGATTGGGGTCAGGGGCCAGTTGTAGAAAGTGCAGTGTGGACAGAAGTTATCCCTCAATGCTCTTGTGTGTTGTGTAATAATTAAACCTTCATTACAAACTTTACATCATAGTATAGCACAAGTAACTGCATTGTATGTCTAAATCTACCTATTTAAGGCTATGACTCCTTTAGAGTTCCACCTTTCACCCTCAAGATAGACTATATCCTTCCCATATTTACTAAACTAACTATACATTGCACATACGAATCAAATACTTAAATCGTTCAACGCAAATTCTGACACCTTAAATTTGGTCCTCAAAGAATCTTATGTTGATTATTGACACAGACAGCATCCATGTAAAAATACATTTGCTTTATTTGGGTCATCATTGTACACATAGAGCACATGACGAGGCAAGCATAAAGTACTGACCGGAAAATAAAGTCTATCTTAAAATGTTCCGGGAGTAACCACAGCACTTATTAGTTAACACCTAATGCATAGTCATCTTTGATATATGCTCAAACCTCACTGTATTTCCATATGTGGAATATTTTAATACCTGTAAACTGAGGCAAGCACAATAAACTCATAATTCCAGAAGTAAGGGGAGTAAGATTGCGTGATGACTCTTGCCAGGGTTTGCAGATCTCTAAATCAAAAATAAGCATCTCTATTTAAACTTGAAAAATATCTTTTTATATTTACATGAAGTGAGGCAGTATGTACAAGTCATTACACAAAGCTGAGCTGCTCCTTCATGCTGTCTCTAACAGCTCTGTGCCCCAGGCTGTGTTTTCAGCCGGGGCCTACAGCTCAGTGCTTGGTACTGCTGATATGCAGTCCTGGCAACAGTCCTGGCTTGGACCCTTTTCCTCGAGTTATCTGGGTCTTCTCTCACGACAAAAAAAGACCATCCACAGAAAATATTCTCTTGATTCTGAGAGGTTGTTTGCAGGTGATCTCAAGATCCTTTGCAGAGGTTAGTTTTAGTCGGGTGCTAGTTTATGTATAGCTTATTCTTTTAAGCAGTTTCAGTGGATTCACAGGTCTCACTGTTCAACTACGCACACAATGAGGTCCATATTTACTTTTTACAAATACAGACAAAGACATCTGATCAATCATGTAACATCAGAACAACAACAATCAGTTTTATCTGGAAACCACCTGATTTCCTGGATATATCCTATGCTTATGTCAGACATCTGAAATGCTACATTAGTCCATAATCCTATGATACTTTCAACCCTATACAGTATATACAATATAAAGGCATCACAAGCATCTACTGACCTTTGCTGATGGTGAACTGACACATCTATCGCACTGCATTAAAAATGATAACTTGCTGTGAAAATCTACCTGTGTGCAGTCAAGGTAAACAAACTCTCATTTGTAAATATGAATTGACTGGAAGAAGTGAACATGTAAAATCACTTTTTTTGGATATGACTGAAATTGATATACTAATCTAGACCTGCTCCGTTATTTGGAACCTAGAACCAATGTTGTAATAATGTACAATGTAAGGGGAAAATAGTCCATACCATTGGATGAGGATGGCTGGAGCATGAAAATAATCTATTTACAAGAACTTTGTGTCCATTCTGATACTATGCATACATTACAGGTGTGCTACTCATAGTTTCACTAGTTAAAGTATTTACAGTACGTTCTGTTATGCATGCTGGGTTGAATGATATGCTTTATGAAAAAAAGGAAAATATATAAAAGTTTGTTATCATGTACACAATAATGATTAATGACTCAAAGACATACAGACAGCACACTCACCCATGTCTAATAAATGCCATCAAAAGATAGGAAAACTATTCCACTTAAAGACAATGCGTCCAGTAGTTTTGACTTTTTGACTTTTCTTCCCCATGTGTGAAGTCCCACCTTATTTCAAGATAAAATTTAGCTCAGGTGGTCAATATCTCTTCAAGAAAAGAACTCAGCTCTTGTTCTGACAGACCTCTCATTAGGTTTTTCTGATTGGAACCAGTGTTTCTTCCTAAGCTCTACAGGGATTACATTCACACATTTGCATTCCTGACTTTATGAAGGTTTTCTTTCCTTGGCGATCAGACTGATATGTTGGCTGTGGTTCTCAGATAATTCTGAAGTCAGTCCACGATGAGAGTCCACTGACACCCTCATAACTTACACGGGTCTTTCAGCACACGGAGCAGGTTTTGGAGCCTCCGCCACTGGAGGGGTTTGCAGCGGCTATTGGAGAAATAATACAATAGATTACAGGCTCTGAATGTTGATCATTGATGAGCAGCTTTCAGTGACGAGTCAGAGGCCCTCTTCGCACAAAAATGGTTGAAATTATAACTTTTTCTGTGTTTTAACTTGTGGCTTCATGCAACATTTTGAGAAATTAAACCAAACTTTTTGGAGCGTTTTCCTGGATTAAGAGATATTCACACTATCCAACTGTAACATTAAAGGTATTCTTAAAAACAAGCACAAAAGGGTGGTAACAGTAAATTATAGAACTACAGAGGCTGCCCTTCTTCATCATTATTCCACGTTTAGTGCAATATCCCGATTCCACTGGCTGCAAACAACAGCGTAGTACTTCAGTCACCATAACTTGAAGTGTGTCTGCCCTTCACACTTTACTCTGATTACTGTGGCAGTATTTCTCTCTCTACAAACTGTTTTTACCTGAAGGGTCCTTGGGCTTTGGAGAAGATTTTTTTTCTCTAGTTGTTAAAAAATTAGTCTTTTTCATTTAATCAAATTATGGTCCCTTCAAGGACTGTTGAAAACTCATTTTATAATTACTAACAATAAATGTAAAGTGATTTTACAACCAACAACAGCTAATTATTTGATACCCTAGGGGGATGTCTGAACAGCATTACCCCATTATTGCTAAGCAAATAAGAGGATTAAAATCAGCAGGCTCTGAGAGTACCTTTTGGGGGAAAGAGGGGACAATTTAAAGAGTCACAGTACCTTTGGCTGCTGCTGCTGCCTCTTTTGCAGCCTTCTCTTCCTCTATGACTTTGAGACCAGCCTCATACTCCTCTTTTTTAGCATTCCACTCTTTCCTGTTGTTGAGGATACCATCCAGCATTGGCTGGATTTGTGGGTGAAAGCGAGAAAACTCCTGAACATAAGAGGATGACAAAAAAGATAAGAATTAGTGCAAATATGTGCCTGATGATGCTGCACTTTAAAAAGCGAGACGTGAGCGTTGAGTCAAACAATAAAAAAACGGAGCAAATTAAGAGGAAAAAAGTCACAAAAATTATTCAAATAAAATGTACTATGGTCAGGAGTAAAGATGCAACACAAAAAATTACCTTGTAGACAAATGTGCAGACGAAGTCAATGAAACCACACTGCAGCTTTGGAAGCTCTGCTGCCTTGTTTCTGTCCATCATGGGCTGGTGACAAAGGCAGAATCAAATTGCAGCTAGTAAATATCTAATATTTGTTTTTATAAGGGGGTCTTTGTGAGTTATTACACAAAAGATAGGGTAAAAAATGATCTTCTCCTCAACATATCCTACCATGAGATACATAAAGCAAGGCAATGCACAGACCTTCAATGTTATTATTATTTTTTTTTAAACAAAGCTAAAATGCAAAAGCAAGACTGTTTGAAAGATGAAGTTGCCCAAGATGTAAATAATTAGTGTTGCACCATTCTGTTTTTTTAAGCTTTGCACAAAGTGAATTTACTGCAACATTCATTCCTTGGAAGATTGGCCACTGTTATTAAAATAATGATGATTATTCATTGGAATTGTTTGGAAATAGCTTTATATCCCTTTTTGGATTAAGAACAAACACAAACTGCTTATCTGAGAGCATCATTAATGTCTTTCCTCCATGCCATCATGTCAGCAAACACCTGCAAGCTGCAGAACGTGCAAAACCCTCTGCTACTTTATGCTTGTTTTGATGTCTGATAAGGAGCACATGATTTTTTACATCATGCCCTTATATGAAAAAATCTCTGACAAAATGGGTAAAATATTCATGTTTTGCAATTTTGCTGCTTTACAAAAACACATAAATGTCATTCAAGACATGTTACGCTTATCTCTTGATGTGTTTCAAACCATGACACAATCACTCCTACTGGCATACTTACAATGGGTTGCTGCTCTAAAACTGTCCTTTCCAAATCACCCTGTTCCCAAAACTCTGCCGCCACAGACAAGGCAACCTATAAAGACACAGTTATCCTTTTAAAACCAGCTCACAAACAACCTGAAAACTAAGCTATCAACTTTGTCATTAACACTAATCGACAGGAGCATCGCTCATAGTTGATTTACATGTTTTTGTTTTTCTGACCTTGCTCTGTACTTCCCAGGGCTTTGTGATAGCAGATAAGTCACACGCAGTCATCATCATGGCCCTGTAGTGGTGACAATATTTCCAGTTTTACAGAAATGCATAAAATCATAAAATCATCTGAGTGTGTCTGCTGTCCTTACATGACAATCTCTTTTCTGGTTGTTTCTAAAGACATGAAGTCCACCCATTTCTTTTCATCTTCATATGTTTTTGAGAGGTCCACAATTTTTTGGAACATGGTTCTCTTCCTAATTGGGAAGAAGGAAATAAAACGCCTTATTCTTGTTCTGCATGTGTTCTAAAACAAAATAGTAACCACAATCCTGAATTAGCTGTTAATTAAATGAGAATGGCACTCACTTGAAATAAAGAGCCAGGTCGGTGGCGATGATGGCGATGTCCATGAGATGAATAACATGATCTACCTGTCGCCTGTTCAGGTTCTGGTATATATTCAGCGACTAGAGATGAAAAGAGGGGAGAGAAGCATGTATCATCCAATCAAGTGTCTCGCAAGTACTAATCATGGCAGGTAGTCCTTCTTTTCACCTCGTCAGATAGTAGGAACTTTCCAAACTCTAGATGGTGGCGCTCCAGGATAGAGGAGCCATGCAACTTGGCCAGAGGATTACCAGACCTGTTGGGGTGATGAAGATGACCAGATAAAATAGAATCATCACTTTTCTCTCAGTTACAGTTTCATTAGTGAGAATGACCATGACGCAGATATTGAGAAGTACTAATGTGCTTTAACGCTTTCAAAACCTTAGCTTCGAGTCACATAAAAATGACAGATTAGTCAGCTTGTAGATGCTCATTTTATCTCCAACCTGCTCTGATAAGAAATTGCTATTTGAAACTAATTGAGATGGCACAAAATGTATCAAATGAGATCTGTTTCATAGTGCATTCATTTAATCCCTCAAAATAGTGATGCTCCAACCTATGCTTCTAACCAAATTGCACATTTTTGTGGATACTCTCTATCTCCTATTGCTGTTGCCCCATACCTCAAATCAACCCTAACATCCAGGAGGATTGAAAACCCTCCCTTTAAAATCTGGTGTGGAATCTTGAGAATATATTCTTAATATTCAAAACTATTACTATAGTACTACAGTAAAACAACCAGAAAAAGTATTTTAAACAGTTACTGCATTAACCACTACATTTACAAATTTGAATAAATATATTTTAACATGTTGATGTACATGGACAGATATGCTCTTGAAATTTAAATTAGAAATATTTTATATTTATAAAAGTGGCTTAAACACATACAAAAAGGGTCGAATCTTCCCATAACCAAAATAGTTCAAGTGATATTTTCCTAATTTTAAGAATAAATTAAAAAAATTCCCACTTACTTGACCTGATACAAGTTGTTTGTTCCCCTGTGATCAATATCATGTAGGAATCCAGCCGTGACCATTGCCATTACCTCCAGGTCAGTGTAGTATCGCTTCAGGCACCCTGTCTGAGTACACAAAGACAGACGCAAAAATCACAAATAGAGACTCTTCACCGCCTTCACTGCTTGGCAAAATACCATGAGGAATAACTTTCAGACTTTTGCCCAATCAAGTACAAACTGATACCGTTAAAAGCGTAAACATGGTCTGTCCCACGTTGAAGCCATGGCGCCAGTTATGGTAGGTGATCTTTCTGTAACCCTTGCTGACTGAGTACATGAAACGAACCAGCACCTAAATGGAGAGCAGAGAACTGAGCTCTCAAAGTTTAAATGTCAGCTCGTGTCTGCCGCACATGGATCTACTTTTACCTCTTGAGGGACCTGGAACTTCTTGACCACTCCGATTTCGTAGTACATCTGGATGCCACACTTCACCAGCTCCATCTCTGTGCAGTTAAAATCCGAAAAGCGGAACTCGTAGATCTCAAACTTCTTGATCATTGGAGGAAGTTCTTTTTTCTAGGTGCAAATGCACAAAACAATATTGAGTTAGTATTTGTTTTTTGTTTGTGTTTTTTGCTCCAGGCAAATGGTCACTACTGACCTGGTTTGTCACGCTCACACTCCTTTGGATAGGTCAAACTTTCTTTCACTACTAGAGAGAAGACTTGTGTACTTGGAGATCAAAGGACACAAGTCTAAGCATTACCAGAATATCGAGGAGCTCCTCTTCTTCACACTCCCTGGGTTCAACGCCATAGACCTCTCTTGTGTTCTGAAAGAAAGAAAAACATTTAATTAAATACTTGAGCAGCCCAAAGACCAACCACATATGAAATAATCAAAAGATACTCAATTGAAAAGCTCATACAGTAAAACTACTCATACTGAGCTTTCTGCAGTAGGATGCTTGTTTTTTGCCGTCTGTTTTCTTAATATTCCAGTGTTAATAATCACCAAATTGCTAGAAAACTCACCAGAACATTCTGAATTTCATCATCCCGACATTTCACATGGTAGAGCACCATGTCCTGAGCAATGTCTTTCCGGTTCTCAAGCTTGTTCATCTTGTCATAAGTGTCCGTGTTCAGAACTGACCATCCAAGGAACTGAGTCAAAGCCTAAGAAACAGAAAAAAAAAAGAAAAAAAATATATATATTTGTTTTTTTCTTTTTTTACATATATCCTGATGTTGACATAATAATAGAGAACAGAGTTTAGAAACCAAAGAGTTTAAAAACCAAACAAATTATTAATAATAATATATTATTATCAATAATTATTATGAATTAATATTTATTTCATACACAGACCAGCTAGGACTTGAGTGGAAAATCATTGTATTACTGGATAGTTTCACATTACCTCCATGAGCTGCTCGTCTTGATCATCAAAAGGCTTTCCATCTTTTCTGTTGTAAAATGTTGCCACGCCGACTATTTCTTCTTTCTTGTTGACGATGGGAAGTGAGAGAACATTTTTTATGGTCCAGCCACTGCTGTCCAGCGGCTCTTTCTGCAACACCAAAGCAAAATGACATCACTACATGATATTGACAAATAAACTTCATCTCCAGTTGGATTATTGCAGTTTCATCTCACCTGAAACTGGAACATCTCATCAGCAGCTGCATTCATAATGTTACAAATCTGAAGAGAGGAAAGAGAATGCAGATATCTGTTTAGTGGATATGCAGCAGCTTTTCAGCAGTTTGTTTGAAGGACTTTGATAGATACTCACAAAACCACTCTCAGCAACATAAGTGGGCAGGCCGCTGCTCAATGCCCAGTGATCTGCTGGTGGACCCCTGTTTGACAGAGAAGCAACACACAATTTAAGACAGAGAAAAGAGACTTGCTCCTAACTTTGATACAGGCAATATGCTCTGCTTATGTAACGGATATTCAAAGACTAGCATTATATAAAACTATTACCATCACAAACAAAAGAAACTCTGGAAACTACCTGTCATTTATCCTTTACTATGCTTCTAAAACCAATGCTCACACCTTGATGAATGTTAAAATAAAACAGAGGATTTTCTTACGGTATGACTTTAATGTCTTCTTTTCCATGTAAGATGTAATCAATCACTTTGTAGAAAATGACTTCCTACAATGACAATAAAATAGACGTTAAAGAGAAATAACCAGAAGGTTGATAATAATGCCAGAAATATGAGCTAAATGTACCCTGCCGTCAGGAGTTACAGGGCCAGAGTAAGGGGCTTGCTCCCCCATCAGCACAGGCCAGATGTCAAAGAACTCCTGTAAGGACATGGCTGAAAGTTACTAACGTTATCTTACCAAATGAACAAGCAGAACAAGAGGGCAGAGATATAAAAAAAGAAGGTGTACCTTTTCCTTGGTCATGTCAAGTAAACCAACAGAGTAGCGGTCACAGTTGAGGTAGGCTCGGACTGTGTACAAGGCTTTGTGAAACTGTCGCTCAATGTCTGTCAGTTCTTCAAAAACCTTGTTGGCAGACCACAGCAGGAGCTGGAAAACACGAAACACACGCGCAGCAGTGAGTGTTGGTGCAGGATTACAACCGTTCTGGAACTGTTTTGAATACGCGCTTCGTAGCCTAAAGCTTGACAGAGTTGAGCTCTGTACCTGTCCTTTACGTGTCTCACAGTTGTGGAGGTAACTCAGGTGGAAGATCTTTAGGTTCAGAGAGGCGATTTTCAGGTATTTCAAGAAGAGCTAAAGAGAGAAAAACAACATTACACATCATAGTTTTATCTCTGATATCAAAACATGAATGAAATAGTATGAGGCATTGTATGTGTATATGTAGAGGGATGGCTTCAGTGGGATGTGGGACATACACATGTCGTTATACTGTTAGAGCTCAGTTTTGCTTAATTGAAGTCACATGAGTTTTTATCAACTGATGTTGATTTTTTGATGTCGAAAGCTGCGTTGAATTGCACTTGAGTGTCTCATGTGAACAGGACATCTCTGTAAATAATGATATTCCCTTTGAAAAGTAGAGTACAAGTACTGATGCTGTTGCACCTACGTGGTGTCGTATCATTTTACAATACACTGTTCCCTGACTTCAGTGAAAGTTTTCTTTCACTGATGTCACCACCATATTTTGTTTACTTGTCACATAACCACATGTGACTCTCTTACGTTTTGAGAAGAAACCACAATTTTACTCGGAGGACTCGCTCCTGTGTGTTTTGTGCTTGACTACATTGTGCTTGAGACTCACATCTTCATCTTCAGCAGTGAAATATGGACCTGTGGTCTTGTTCAAACACATGATCACTCCCACCATGTCTTTTCCGTTGAGGATGGGTGCAGCCAGAACACACTTGGTCTGGTAATCTGTGAGTTCATCGACGAACGAGCTGAAGTGCTGGCTCTAAAAAGGCAGAAAGCAGGCACTTATCATAAAAAATTCTCAATTGGCTATTATCATTCATTTAGCGAAACATCTTCTGGTATAACGCGCTCTAAGGTTACACCCGCCGGGGCTTATATAAGAATGACAGAGGTTATAGCACATGTGATATTTTCTGATGGTTTTGTTTTTTTAAACAGACCCAAATTGAAATATTGTAATGACCGGTTTTAGATTCCTGCTGACTGCTGACTAAATGCCAGAGTCTAATCCACTGCTAAACCAAGACTGATGGGATCTGAAAATAAATGGATTATGTCTGACAAGAGGATTTACACACTCTCTTGGTCAAGTATACAGTAGCTACGAGTGGCTAACTACTCTTCTACTCATCCACAATCAACAGGCCTTTGGTCATAATTTGGAAAAGGGATTTGTGAGAAAAAGCAGAGTCATTGTAGACACTGTTACAATTTCCTGAAATCTGAGCTTGATTTGTACTTGCTGATTCAAAGCATATCCATCCATGTCGATCCAACCATGAATTTGCTTCAATCTCATCCTCACAATAATTGATAGTTCTCCTTTTTTAAAATCTTTAACCAGATTATGCAGCAATGTCAGATATTATTCAAATGTTGTACCTTTTTTCTCTCATTTCATATAATAGAACCCCTCCAGCATTTCAGTTATAACTAATAATTGTTTTACTTTTTTTCATGTGCATCTTTCATCTTTTCATTTGTAATATTACTTTTACAGCCTTGAGAAATAACACTCCCTTTTGCTTGAGGTCTGTATTAAAAAAAAAATGTAATCAAGATGTAATAAATTTAATGTAATCAATTTATTAATATTCATAATAATCTATAGAGATAAAAAAAAAGATAGGTATTTGAATACTAGTTATAAAGAGTCATTCAAAAGTACTGTCTCCTGATATCAGGAATCTGAGGGGACCCGGTAATTATGCCTTATATTGGCCATTCATTCAGATAAAGCTTCATCATCATAAGCTTAGCAATACCTCTCAGTGATGCAACATTTTGCTATGACTAACTGACAATTTTAAGCTCCCCACCCTCCTCCATGCTCTTTACCTCTTTGACATCTTTCACATTAACAGTCTTCTTTGTCAGGGCCACATTGCCAACTATTCCCAAATCCAGTGGGTAGACGATCTCTGAGTCTGGCGGCACCACGCAGTCCTCCAGCACTGAATCTGTGGTGACATTGAAGAGCCTGGTGGCCAGCTCTCCGATGCCATTCCGCTGCCGGTACATGAAAAGGCTGCAGCAGTCAGCATGGATGAGCGCACCCAGCCTTTTCAAGATCTTGAAGACAACTTTTTCCATGTTGATGCTCTCTTGCATATCTTTGATCAGGTCATACATTATTAGGCTTTCTTCAACCTTGAAAAAAGAGACAATAATAACTTTTTTTGTGCTAAATCACACAGGATAACACACGCTTGCATCATGTTAAAAACAAAAAGCTCTGTGGAGATGAAGTTTGTTTAATGTTGTTTAGTATTGTGATTATAACAATTAACAAGTAAAAAAGCACATCAATTACCTGAGTGAGCTCTTGAAACTGACTGAAGTCCACTTGCTTCTCTGGAAGTCCTGAGATCTTCGCGATGGAAGAAGGGTTCAACTTCTTGGCATAGTACTTTTGAGCAAATGCAGGGTTCTCTTTGAGGAATTTTTCCACATCTTCCTTTTGCACACCCATGGCTCCTTCTTTTTCCTCTTCTCCCAGATATACCTTGTCTTCTCTATTTTCAGCTTACTGAAGGAGTTCCTCCGGGGTCCAATGCTGGCCTTTTGGAGCTACCTCCAACCTCTCCAACTAGAAATGAAATAGGCAACGCAACACTTAAAAAGAGACAACTCTTTTTGTCCACTTTAGTCTTTTAAGATAGAAACAGGCCTTACCCAGGTGTTATGCGGTAAAGGAGGAAAAATAATCGGACACATTCAAACGCAGGTTAAAAAAAATAATAATCCCCCCCGTTAGAAGGATGAGTGGACTGCAAGAGGGAGAGCCCTGAGTCCAAGGCAGAGGGCTGAATCTAAACAATCCCTTTGTCATCAGCAGATAGTGAAGGTTAGCAGGGATCTGCCTATGCTAAACTCATCAGCTGATCATGTAGTAATAGATATGTGGGCCAAAGGATCCAGCCCTCACTCTGCACCAGTACAGTCAGTACCTGTAAGGCACAGATCAAAATCTGAAATTACTACCTTAACTTTGTTCAGACATACATGTGCTGTGAAGAAATGTACACTGTAATATTCAGTATAGTTGATATCAACTGATATAACGTTTTCTTGGGTGCTTCGTATTTATATCCAATTAATCAGACTATCCTGGAAACCATAAATCTAGTCTTATTGATCTGAACTAAAAGATTTTTTAAAAATCCATAATTCTCCATGAAAAGTGCAAAAGCAAGCACGTAAAGACTTAAGCACAAAGTGAAAAAAATCCAAATGCTTTAGCCCTCAGGAGGAAATTAATCCTTTCATTCAGAGCTATGTGGCCCTGTCTATAATAAGGCTCCATAAACACATTAAACAAAAGGTCAAATTGATAATCTGCTTCCGCTATAATAGACTACGGCAGATCCAAATATGTGTGAGAGCGTGTGTGTGACCTGTGTCATGGCTGCCAAGACTTACTTTGTGAGAATGTGTTTTTATTACGGTGGACAAATAGAAAATAACCGTAAACTTATAAAGCACAAAAAAGCAAAGCTGAGGAAGCTAAATAACTTAACCCATAAAGACCTGTCTCAAATGGTCATTTTTAGAAGGCAGCCTCAAATTAATATACTTTATTCCTAAATTTGTAAATGACAATCTGAATATCTGTTACTGATGAGCTGATATTAAATTGTTTCCAACTGGAGTAATTCTGACCTAAACCAGAGGATGGCAGCAGACTGATACGTTAATAGTTGGGATTACTTTATACTCAAAGTCCTGAAAAAGCTTCAAACACCATTCTTCTATAGATGTAGAGAAGAGTGATGATACGATCTACGTTTAAAGGTAATTTTTTTTACAAAGGACACGATTTACTGACTCAGCAGTCCCCTCATAAATTTTGGAATTTTACACACAAAAACTAGTCATGTCAAATTAAAGAAAGAACCTGAATCATTGAGTAAAGTGTTTTTTTTGCTGAAAGGGCCACTTTTTTGTCCATTCTTTCCATTTAGACAGAATCCCCATCCATGTAAAATGAGAGTTTACTGAATCAGTCACATTGTGTGATAATGATGTTAATCATGTGCTGTGGCCTTCACAAATCAGAAACCTGTTTAGCCCTGTTGTGAGATTTCAGATTATCCCATTACCAAAACTGTTTTCCATGACTTAATTATCCAACCCTGTTGGTATTTAGCAGTCCCATTTTACATTACTTAATTTTGCCCTTTCCTTTCAATTGTGGTTCTTCTGCTGCTGATAGTAAATAAGAAGAAAAAATAGTTTGCAGTGCGATCGTCACAACATGATTGAGGACAGGGTACGGGAAAATGGAAAAGTATCCCAATGCCACCAAAAAAACACAGGGAACCAAGGAACATAGAAAAACATGCATTTATTAAAAAAAACAACAAAAAAGTGCAACAGATTACACAACCACGACGAACCTTGAAGAAACCGAACCAAAAAGTTAAAAACCAAGAAATACCTGACACTGAAAACCACTGGAGGAAGCAATGAAGGCAGTGATATATGGCATTGTGGTTGTAGCATCCAGGCGTTTACCACAAGTATCTGACAACCAGTGAATCAATTAGAGAATCTTATATACGGTGAGATGAATAGCAGATGCAGAACAGGTGAGACAGAAAGCACAGATGCAGGAAGTTGAACTGAATGAGGCCCAGAGGACTGAAGAATATGAATGAAAGTGGAGGAGACACAGGGAAACAAGAAACAACAAAACACAAAACCCAACCAGAACAAAATAACCAAAACACCATGAAGCTACCAGTGATAAGCACTGCTAGGTGTTCTGAAATCTTTTCAGGACAAGCTGAATAAATTCAATCCCTACATATTCAAATGAAAGTGTGCAGTCTATCGCGTGGTATAATTAAGACCAACCCACTAGCTGCGATAGTAAAGCTCTCAGAGAATGTCTGGAAGCATGATTCTACATAGAGATTGGTCTTTAGTTTCTGTCTCTTTTTATTTAGACTGGTTCCTCTTTATATATCTGTTTTAAGATAGCAAACTCATCATGTATTTCTTTTCAGAAATGCTGACAGTGTCCAGGTTTTCAAAGCATATCAAAAGCAGTTAAAGTAAAATGTTTGATTTTTTCAATTTTATGTATCTAATAGTTTAATTGCAAGGTCTATGAAAGCAATCGACGTGCATACGTTTTGTCTTTGATCTATTTCAGGCTATGCAGGTAAGATTATTGCACTGCAGCACAGCCAGTGGAAAAAATAGATCTGTTGTCTCCATGGATTTTCTGTCTGAATCCACTCTCTACGTGGGGTTAGTCTGCAAACAGCAGACGTAGGAACTTTAAAAATAGCTAAAAAGGGGAAGAAAAATTAAGCACAAGGTCACATAAAAAAGAGCACTGTCAAAGTATTATAAGAAGGGCAAAATTTTGGATAGAGGGCAATGATTTGTAATGATAGCAACATCAAATACTCAAGGTAAAAAAGAGATCACATGCACGTGTCTTTGTGTACATGCGTCAGTAAACGTGTGCTCGCTTTGTGCCGAAAGGTTATCTTATTTACTACTTTTTTTTTCATTGTTATAAGTATTCTCCTTCGACAGCACTGAGGTCCACAAAGGAAATACTCTTATTAATCTAATGATCTAACAGCAGGGTTATTTAGGTGAGTTTAAAATCTGGTTCTTAAAGGATTACACCTTGGTTGCTTAACCAAAAGACAACTTTGTTAGGCAGTGCCTATTTCCTCTACCACCTGATGATAGTGTACTCTCATGTCCTGAAACTGCACTCTACCCTGGGCCTAAGGCCCTAAGCTGTTACTTTCCCTGTCATTCAGTCTGTAAGTTCCTGTTCTAAGAATGCACAAGAATCACCCTCCTATTATTTACTGTGTCACTCAAAGACTTCTCATCAACACTGTAAATATTGATTTGTGAAGGTCAGAAATTCCACCGCAGATCTGGCAGAATTTCATCGTATGACAGCAGTGGTGCTACTTTTTGAAAATTGGTGGGCTTGGTACATTCACTGAAGGGGGCTCTTTACACAATTGTGAGTTTGGCAAGTTCAGTGACATGTCTGTTGTATTTTACATCAGACATTCTATCAAAGTAAATATTTTATGCACAACCAAGAGGTTTTTAAATGGAATAAACGTATTGTCCACTATTAATTTAGAGTCACTAAAATGTTCAGTCTATAATATTCAATTGGCATAGGTATAACAATGTCATTGCCGACTTGATGTCATTATTTTAAGAACAGCCTTTCTTAGCAAAAATGATCTTTTCAACATAGATTTGTGACTTGATTTGTGGCTTTTTAGTGTCAGATCTTGTCCCACTTACCTCCAACAGGAAATCCATTCTATGGCTGAAAGAACTTTAATTTATTTGATTAATTTTCCACTTTTCACCAAGAAGTTTTGTCATTTTAAAGACACAGTTGTTTTACTGTTTTAAATGGCATACCGTGTTGAATACATGGATAACAATACGTGTCTAGCTTGTTTTCTTTTGTGGCTGCACATACTATGATTCTATAATGCTGAATATTCAAATCAGTGTCAGAGTCTGGCAAAATGGCATGGTCCAAGATATTTGTCTTAGGTTTTGTGGCGTTTATCTAGTTTTAATGTTCTTTGTTTTTGATTTCATGCTCTTGTTTTATTTTATTTCCAGATTCTGTTCCTGTTCTCGGTAAGTCTCACTTTCCACTCTCCCCTCAAACCTGGGCCCAGTCTCTCCCTGCCAAATTTGCATTGCTCCTTATTCCTCTCTGTATTTACCCTCCAAGTTTCACATCTATTGTGTTACTTGACTATTTCTTTTATGTTTTGTGTTGGACTTTGAAGCAATATTTTTGGGATTCCCCACTTCTGCAGCAGTTTCTGTTTAATTCATAATAGTTGCTTTTTCTTTTTGTCCCTGGTTCCGGAGATTGATCCCTCCATTGGTTTCTTTCCTTCTGACACTTTGAAAACCCTTTGTGTGTTTTGCACGTGTTTAAGAAACTGTTAATCTGCCTGCTCAGATATACATGTGCCTGTTTTTCTGTGCTTCCAGTCAGTTACATAAAGGTCTGATTGTTTTTATAGTAAGTCTTGGGCGGGTTTGAACGGAGAAGCCTGATTACGGTAAGGATTTCAACCCAACAAGATTATCTCTAGATTTAAGCACCTTATTTAGTTCCAAGCAATGAAAATCAGCCGAAAGCTTGTCTGTTGGGCACATATATAAAGACAGCCTCTCATACAAAACCCAATCTGGTGGATAACCACATACAGAACTTTGATTTTAAGCACAGTTGCTACTTTCACTGCAAGCAGGTAAGATGATGAGTCTGTTTTTAGCAAATGGCAATGTTATCATCAGCTTAAAAAGAATTTCAGTAGTAATGGACAAAATTGAGTATTTTTCTTTGGTTGTGCTGTCTGTTAGTGTTGGAATGACAAACTCTATAATGCTGGTACTGTTTAAGGTGGAAGTAACTTGCTATTCAGTGATGGGTTGAGTAAAAGAAATGGTCTACTTGATATGTTTTGCATTGTATTGCTCCAACAGAACAGAACATAAATTACAGTAAATCAGTGGTGCATCTGTATTTTATGCATATTTGTCACTACTCACAACCCAAATGTGATTGTTCTTATTTTTAGTTAATGATAGTTTACATTTGTCCTAAGCAACAGGTTAAAATCTATGCTCTGGTTATCAGTGTGACAATGTCAGTGCACATGTTCATTTTAGAATGGAATCCTCCAAGCTGGCCCTGCTGCTGGTCTTCGTCTCCTGTGTGGAGCGTTGTTTTTCTGCCTCCTGCGTTGTTGACAGCTTCTCAGTCAAACAAGACTTTGACCCTAAAAGAGTGAGTTAATTTATGTACAGCAACTAACGTGTGTAGTGAAAACTGCTTTCAATCTGCTTTAAATCCTGGATTCCTTTCTGCTGTAGTATGCAGGGAAGTGGTACGCGCTGCAAAAGAAAGACCCGGAGGGACTGTTCCTGCAGGACAACATCTCAGCTGAGTACACCATCGATGATGATGGCTCCATGACAGCCTCCTCCAAGGGACGTGTCACTCTGTTCGGGTGAGTGAGGAAATCAGGACAAGATTTAAGCAACTCAATGATAGCTTTGAGTCCACCAGGCTTGTTTAACTGCATAAGTACGAGTTCAAATACGTTGATTTTGGGAAACTTAGATTAAAGCTTTTGTCTACGTGTTCAAAAAGATGCTAAGGACCAATACATGGTGCACCATAAGGTGCTGCAGTAGGGTTTCTTGGAATATTCTGAACATCATTAGCAACAAGGCATATTTTTCTTGGATTAGGAAGGATTAGGAAAGAACTGGACTGAAAATAAGACTTTTAGCATAATATCTGGGTTTAAGTGCATTATTACAAACAAGTAAAAGAACTGCAGCAGCTTTAATGAGTCTGGGTCATGTGCCTGTTGCAGAAATGAATCAATTTCTGTTGAATGCACCTACAGAATTACCTGTAACAGAGTGAATCTGGTAAAAAAAAAAAAGATTTGTTAATGTGATGTGTGGTTCACATTGTGCCATCTATCTACAGCTTCTGGGTTGTTTGTGCTGACATGGCCGCTCAGTACTCTGTTCCCGACCCCACCAATCCTGGCAAGATGTTCATGAACTACCAGGGTCTTGCCAGCTACCTGTCAAGCGGAGGTACTTTTAACAAACATTTCCCCTTGGTGTCCATGCTTTGGCCTTGGATTCTTCCTGATCCTCTCCATCTCTATCCAACCAGGCGACAACTACTGGGTCATCGACACCGACTACGACAACTATGCCATCACATACGCCTGCCGCACCCTGAAAGACGATGGCAGCTGTGAGGACGGCTACGCCCTCATCTTCTCCAGGAACCCCAGAGGCCTGCCCCCCGCCATCCAGCGCGTCGTTCGTCAGAAACAGGAGGAAATCTGCATGGCCGGACAGTTTCAGCCCGTCCTGCAGTCTGGAGCGTGCTGAGAAAATAAAAGAGAGGGAAATGAAGAGTTGGATTGACTGTAGTCTAAGTGGTTTGACAGCAAGAAGAGGGAGAATGAGAGTGAACTTGTCTGTGTGTATGTGAGAGCAAGTGGACCTGTTTGAGTGATAGAGGTAAAAAATGCAAAGAGATTATGAGAAAAAGACAAAACAAAGTGGAGGCATTGAAAATCACCTTCATCTGTTTCTTTTTTTAAATTTGCCCATGTTTACCTGCCTCACTTATATGTACATCTGTCTGTCAAAGGTAAATGTTTCTGTTGAAGTGGAGGTATTGGTGATTCTGTAATTCAAAATAAAAAAATTTCTTAACAAAATATGTCTGAAAATTGTCCTTCATTGTTGTCAGGAATGTATTTAAAGCTTGATAGGAAACTACATTATTATTTCTACTATGATCTTTGGACTAAGAGTGGAAGAATTATTGTGAAAGATTTTTTTTATATGGAGGACCATGCTTTGTAATTTCTAGGAATACAGCACCAATTTTTACATTCTATTCTGAGTTAAGTTTATTTATTTGCTATGAAAGGAAGGCTGAGACTTTTAGAAATAAAGATAGGCAGAGGATTTATATTTTGTCCCCCAAAAGATGGTGAAAGAACCTTTGTATTTTTTAGTCAGAACAATCAGTGTTTGAGAATTTTTCTCCTTTAACACAATGTGGAAAGTACTGGAATTTTTGGATAAATGGGATGAGATGTTTTCCAGATTTTTTCCATTCATTTTTCAAGTACTGCTTAACCTTTACAGTGACTTAAAAAGCACAGAAAGAACTATGGTTAGTGCTGGCAGTTGCGTGGTTAGGTTGTTTTTATTTTTCATCACCCTACAGCAACCTAAGTATGAATCAACTACACCTATGGAAAGAACACAAAGAAAGTGCTGCAAATCTCATTCAGCATGTCTTGTGAAGAAGCAACAGGTTTCCGTCCAAGGATGTCAGAAGAAAAGATATTTATTGTACTTCTATTGCACATCTTTCATCTTCTTTTCCTCTTTCATCTTTCACTTTATATTTGTGTTCTGATTGGGTTGTAAAACAAAAACTACTAAGTTAATTTTAGGAGGAGATTGTCCGCTGGACAAGCTTTATTGTATTAACACAACAATTCAAACAATGACATGGGATGAGAACATTATATCATGCCAACATTTTTACTTGCATGTTCAAACTTGATACTAATCCCTCTATTCCGACTCTTTGTAAGTAATGTCGTGGGGTCCTGTCATGTTATCAGTATGTGATTTTGTGGAGCGAGACCAGTCTGGGCACATGTAATGCCTCCAGGGCAGCTCAGAAGCATCAAAAGTAAGAAAGTCCACAATTGTCTTTGTTTTTATCATGTGATTTTCTTTTAACGTGTAAACAAAAAAGTTTATTCAGTTTACAAAAAGCTCTACTTTGGTTTCCTCTATCCATTGTATACTATCCAAAAGAAATTATGATCAAAGTTATAAAAACAATCTCACAACTTTGTCTTTATATTTTTCAAACAAGGTTATCACAATAACCCCTAAACCTCCCATATTTCGGTGTATGTCATCCTGAATCTCTCAGATGTTTTCTGCTTTTGAGTTCTAAAAGAGCTTTTTGAAATCTTTTACTTTTATTATTAAGATTATCCAAAGGAACACAGAATAAAACACAGGGTAGTATGTTTTCTGCCTTGTTCAAAGATCTAACCTGAATTCGGTTTGTTTCTGCTTTTTCAATGCCTCGGGACACTGTGTGCCTGACACAAAGTGATCACAATAATTCTCACCAGCAATTTTCTAAGGTACACAAACAGCCACAAAAACCTGTCATCAGTTCGAGCTTGAAAACGTGGTAACATGCTGAACTTTGGCCGCAAGTGAATAATCCCCTCTGAGCCCTGAAAATGAAGCCAAACTCAACACAATATGTTCTAATAAGGTGTAATGGGCTTATCGGTGGTCTGAGGTTTAAGAACTCTTAGCCGAATTATACCAACTCAGCCGTTGGGTCACAGAGGTTTCTCCAGGGTCAAGGATCAAATGAGGACTTTTCTCTTCTTTGGATTGCACAGATACTTGTCCTAAAGTCTCTCAATCAGAAAGCAGAACCCCTACCCTCAAATAGCCATATTAGGAGTCTCCTTTGTGTTATATTAGAAAAAAAAAGGGTGGAGTAGACAACCAGTTTGATTATGTAGCTGCAGCCTCTGATTATGTTGCACAGCAAGCTGAGACATAATCTGATTTCCCTACTTTGTAAAAACAAAAACGTTAGAGTTATGAACACTTCCTAAGATTCTTGTTTTAATGTAATTCCAGTGTTTGTCATAACAGGTGAAGCGTGCTTAATTGAGTGTGAAGAGGATTTGGCCATTGCTCAATAGACTGTCAGTTTAAATCTTTATAATATTTTTCTGCTGACTCTCGCTGTGGCTTGTTAGAGAGACACGTTATTCAAAATATGCGTGACAGGATCAACAACGTCAGACATTGTCTGGGAGTGATGATGTAACAGGCCCGGTGTGGGAGAGTGGGAGCTTCAGGTAGTCTGTCTCTGAACTGGCTCACCACCTATTGAACAAGTTGTTTGGTCAAACAAGGAATCAGGTCATCTGTAATTCTTTCATCATGCACTTCCAGACATTTTAAAGATAACTCCACAGTGGATTAGATGACTGGGTCCGCCATGACCACAGTGGCTCTATGTCCTCGAGTGACTAATTTGTTTGGCTGAGATATTTCAAAAGATGATCCAACATTTATTCTAATAGCTTTGGTTCAGTATTGTGATGCAGTTTTTTTCTTGGCTGATGCACACATTACTTTACATCTCGCTTCCCACATCGTAACTATGGACAGGTTAAACAAGGTTGACAGCATCAATACCTATACGGCTATGAAACGAGCCTTTTTAACTCAGCAAATGATAAAGTCACAATAAAAGAGGTGTAAAAACAATATTTGATATGATAATCATTTGTCAAAATTCATGGTCTATCAAGAAAAGTCTTCATAATGCTGTGTGTTAAACTCTTCTGTTCAATCAACTATCTAATTACATCTCATGGTCTCCTGGCAAAGTACTTTTTTTTTTTCAATCTACGCTTCAAAACTGAATTCTGCTTTGTCTGATCATCTATAGCTCCAACCAAAAAAACACACACAAAAAAATTCTGGAGAGGATTAGCAAAACCTTTTATTGAAAGAGCAGTCAAAAAAGAAGTCAAACAATTAAAAGAAAAGCTTTTTAAGGCTGAATTTGAGTAGTTTAAGTACACGTTAGCACACTAGGAAATAAGTATGAACCTAAAACAACTTTTATTAGTTATACACTATGCTGGCATATATATATATGATACTGATTAATAAGTTCCCTCCACTTATCTGCTAACTAAATTTCAAACGTGCTGTAGCACTTTGGTTTCATCTATCTAGCTTGCTGGGGGAATAAAGGGAAAAAAACAAAGCTTTATTAAAAAGCCAACACCAGGAAACCTTTTTCTCAAATAACAAAACATTCATTGTCAACTAATGCCCCAAAAACGACCCATTCAAAATAGCTTATTATGAAGTTGATAATTCAAACAAAGGCTGTTTTACTATTATTCTTTTCCTACCCTTTCTCTACAATTGTTTTCTTAGATAACAAATCAATGCAATTTACTTTTAGGCTACAATCTTTATCTAAAGCTTTTTTCTCTCTATTTCTTGGACTCCTCAATCTGCTCCACCTCACTGGACTCATCTACCACTTTGCCGTTGACCATCGTCTGGGTCACCACTTTCACGATTTTCCTGGTGCGGACGTCAGGCTCCTCTGCAGAAAAGAAATAAGATTTCTTGAAGTAAGTACAGATGATAAAAGGCAAACGCAATGGGGAAACACATTTGATTATGAGTTTCAAATGACAAAATAAGGGTGAGACATGACCATGATATCTCTGAGATATGTCGGTGATGATTTTTCTAACAGTGAGGGAGATAAAAGCTAGTCAGACAAATTACATTAAGAATTCAATTTTATGATAATAGGATCCTAATTCTCATATCTTCCATCTTGAAATATCTCTAAATAATGTGGATATTTTTATTAAATGGCTATACAGGAAGTGTGAGTGTGTGTGTGTGCGCGTGCGTGCGTTCAGTATACTAACAGTGTTTCTTTTGACTCAGATGAAAATCTTCCAAACAGTCTCCCCAAGCAACATGAGTCAGTCTAATTGTGACACTCTCACGCCATAGAGTCTATCACACTCGCAGAGGTTGTTGCAGCCGTTTAGCTGTTAGCAGTGTTTACTTTGTTTGTGGTGTCATCCAAAACAGAAATGATTTGCTCTGGAATGTTCCAAAGAATATCCCCCGCCCCCTCTGCCTGTCTCTTGAGTTCAGTGTCGGGTTCATTAGAATTTAATTGTGATTAGTAATAAATTAAAAGTATAATAAATATAGATTAAAACAGCGCAAATAAACAATTACTCACTTTTAGGTGGAGGAGGAACTTCTTTGATTCTGATGGGTGGAGAAAAAAAGAACAGCAATATATGTATATATATGTATTTATATATATGTATGTATATACGCATATAGTTGAGTTGGGCAAGGACCAGGGGCAAATAAATATGTATTTGACTGTTTCCCTGTGAAGGTTTGTTGAAGCTTCCAGAGAAATTACCATGCATCTTCAAAACTAAGACATAGAAAAATACAATATTATATTGCTACTGTTTGACTCACGATTCCTCTCCCTCCAGCAAGCGCCTGTAGGTAGCTATCTCCATTTCCAAGTTCTGCTTTATGCGGAGCAGCTGCTCATAGTCGGTCTTGGTCCGCTGCATGTCCAGCCTGAGCTGAGAGAGGTCGTCCTCCAACTGGTTTAGCGTGGCCTGCAGCCGTTCCATCTCAGAAGAATACTTATGACCTGTCTCACCCAGATTACCTTCCAGAGCAGCAATCTGAGGAGAAAAGGGAAAAATGAGTCACTTGATCCACATATTTTCAGCAGAGTGATTCTAAGATGTTACGGTCGTCTTTGCTCATAACCATGATTGAGCAGTACATTAGGAAGTCTGGGAAAACCGGGATGTTTCTACTCCACAGAAATGGGAGTGCACTGACTGAGTTGTAGCTAAATAGTGTGGCTCTACGGCATCCTCTCCGGTTTGCAATAGTTGAAATCAAACCTCAAGAATGTCTCTTGATTATGTAATTACCTACAATAACATCATCAGCAGACACCAGGGAACTAACAGGGCCTTGGCAGCTGGTGCAAACACCCACTCTTCAGACATAGTTACTCACCTACCACTGCAACCCCAATACTACTTAGCAACTGAATCCCTTATGCCCTTGCATGTCTTATCAACCTCAGAAAACATGTACACTGTAAACACAGGATTACAAAAGGGTTATTCCAGACCATATAATACAGCTGTGTGGAAATATGAGGTAAAGAGTCAGTATGACAATGTTCTTGGATATTAAATATTCAAGTTTTTCTTTTATCCAACTTCACAATTCAGTGTTATGTTCTGAAAATTGAATGCTCATGACTTTCTTGAGTTAGGGTTCCCGTGTTTCTGAATGCAAAAAAGTTTAAAGTAAGAGATGGTTTTCTAACTTGTGCGTACAGAGATAATCTCACTCGCTCTATGAGCAATGTGTGGTGCATTTCGCCTTAATTGTGCATTTCACAACAGCTCACCTGTTTGTGGAGACTGTCCAGCTCCACCTCCAGAGTCTGCAGGAAGCGCTGCCTCTCAGTCAGCTCTCCCTGGGCTCCTCTCAGAGCCTCGTTGCTCTCCCTCACCTCATTCTGCACCGTCTCCAGCTGGATGGTGTGTGAAAAGATTTTTTCCTGGATTGGTTCGGGCAGTACGGACTGGATTTTCTTTGGAAAAGTATATGCAATGAACCTGACTCTTTATGTCCCCCCACACCTTCTTGCGGTACCAGTGCTCCGCCTGCTCCTTGTTCTTCCTGACAATCCCTTCATACTGAGAGCGCAGCTCCGACAACACTGTGCCCAGTTCCGGCCCGCTGGCTGAATCGACCTCCACGTTCACCTCATCTCGGGCGATGCGAGACCTCATCTGCTCGAGTTCCTGCAGGAGCATGAACAGTTGCATTTGTTAGGTGCTTTTCACATGCTGTTAGCCGTCTTATTCAAAGTGACTGTGGCTCCATTGTGTGCCAACTTGGCCTTTTCTTGTGTGGGACCTACCACATAGAACGCACAGCTATGCAAACAGTCATCATATGAAACTGTAGAGAGTTTGGGAAACCTACACCTCAGGGTGGCCGAGAGGATGTGACCGCACTTTCATTATTTAGGAGTTCTTCACAAATAATTGATACACAAGAGCTCAGATTACTATTGGCCTTTCAACCAACACCCACTGCCTCCTGCTCAGGTGAGCATAGCAGAGCTCCTACACTCTCTCTCTCGCCTGTGATGTCGTGTTTCGTCCTATGCATTCATCTATGGGGTCTGTTAGTAATGGTAGTAATAGACACTTTCTGTGAGAAAACATTGTCCTTTTCTGTAAGAAAAGCAAGAGATTATAGGAAGTTACTTGATCCAGTCCAGTTTACCCCAAGAGATAGTACTTTGAGGAAAATGTCAACATTGTTTGTAATACAATGCTGACATAGATTCCAGAGAAAAAAAAGACGTGTCCAGAGTACAAACCCTAGTTTCATCAAACTACCCAAATCATTGGATTGAAGAATACTTGTAGGAGAATCCAATTAGTTCTGCATAGTCTTATTCCAGTACCTGGGAGAGCACTTTGTGATTTCTTGGGAAGGGGTAAGTTTATCTCTGTTTATCTTTCCCTGAAGGGACACCATAGACCAGCTGACTGGACAGAAAGGGCATTTTTGAGCAACCAGATCTGCCACTTTTATGTCAATGCTAACCAGTGTTCCACCTCCATTGACATCCTTTTCCAACCAGTTTGGGTCCTAAAAGAACAACTGGCACCACTTAATTAGGTCAAACAGGCAGCGAACAGCGTGCTGTTTGTGAGGGAAGGCAAAAGGGTAAGAGAGAGGGCCAAAATGAAAACGAGACCAGTCACTTAGCTAAGTAAAGGCATCAACAGTTATTTAAAAACCATCAGTGTAAAAGATAAGGAATAAAACTGTGCTCAGTGTACCAGAGATAAGAGACCCACCTCCTCGTGGTTTTTCTTTAGAAAGTACAGCTCCTCTTTGAGGCTGTCCAGATCTCCTCTCAGTGAGGCGATGATCTGCTCATGATCAGTCTTTGCCTTTTTCAGGGCAACACAGTCCCGTTCCACAGACTGACACATCACCAGCTCAGTCTCCCACCTGGTAAAGTTTGGAAAAGATGCATGGCAACATATCTAACAGACATTAAGTGACCTTAGTTTGCTTCTGAATTTACTTGCAATAGAATAAGCTTTAAAAAGTAGATTTACTGCCTACATAAGATTAGGTAGGAAAAATTATATAAGGTTGGGAATGAATATTATCATGAATGTCAGCAAATACCTGTTATTGTGGGCTAATGTGGATAGTTTTATTTAAAGGCTTTATTAGGTCAAATAGGTAACATATTGATATCATCCATGGACATGAGACACTTATCAACTATACATAATGGTATATAGTTTTTAGACAACATTAATAATCACTCACTTGATTCTGAAGTCATCAGCAGCAAGTTTAGCATTATCAATTTCTAACATCAGACGAGCATTTTCCAAGGTCTTCTTCCTCACCTGGCAAAGATTAACATCAGTTAAACACCGTTAAAGCCCATCTTTATTAGGATGTTTTAATCTCTTTGTGCGTTATGAAAATATGACCACATAATGTGTGCCACGCATTACTTGCAGTGACACTTAATGCTAATGGTTAAAAGGGCCACGTGAGGAACATATTCCATTAAACTATAACTGTTTCTGTCTCCAAAAGGGAAAATAATTATTAACTTTCTTTTGACTCCAATTGCTGCATGTTAACTCAAAGATCAGACATAGTTGAAATTCTGTTCATGCAAAGAAGCATTCAGTCATTGTGAGTGTAATGATGTTTTTTTTACAGTGAATTTATCATCATCTTGAGCTTTGCTGATTGATTTCTGCTCGACCCAGACCAAGACATCTGGTTGAATAGAGCTGCGTGAGTGTTGGGCAACGGGCCTCTCCGTGCTCACCTCCTGCTCAACCGCATGCGCTTGGGCCATCATGGAATCAAGATCATGACCTTTGGGAATACGATCAATCATCAGCTGCTTGATTTTCATCTCAAGGTCGGCATTGGAGCGTTCCAGTGAGCGCACCTTAAGGAAATAAAAAGAAGCAATGTGTTTCACAATTCTGAGAGCTGTCTTGTTTCTTTTTTGTGGAGTGCAGTGTAGTTTTTATCAGAACCTTGTCCAGGTAGTTGGCCAGACGCGTGTTCAGACTCTGCATGGCCTCCTTCTCGTTGGTGCTGTTGCCATGCAGCCCATTAAGCTGGAGGCCGTTGAGATCCTGGCTGATAGAGGCTGAACGGGTCAGCGGGCTGGCTGCAGCAAACGAGACAGAAGCTCGAGAGCGAGTGCGACCGGTGTCCATCAGAGAACGACTGGAAAAGGAGGGCTGACGATTCACAGCGAAACTTCTCACTGAGATGCTGGAGGCCATGGTGGGAGGCTGCAGGGACAGAAGAGACAATGACAGTTGAAAAGAAAGAAAAGAACCGAACAAGGATTGTTCCATTATTCTTTCTCCTTTCTGTGAAGCAAGCTATGAAGAAGATTGCAGTCAAAACTGTCACATCTTTCTTTAAAAAGGGCATAGTTTGAAAAAAAAACAGGCTTTTTGACCTTTTCAGGTCATTTAAATCCAGTGTCATTTGATATCTGCTTATAGAAAAGCTTTTCTGTTCCCCTTAAGCAAATGTGCTTTATTCCTCCATTTGGCCAGCCTGTAATGGAAACACAAGTGGGGCTTAATGCTCAAGTCTGCTCATCACCCTCACCCTGATGAAAGGAGTCTTTCAATGAGTCTATGTGCAACCGGCTTGTGGCCATTCAAACTAACCATCTGCATTTAATAGATGACTGAATGAATGGTCAAAGCCACTTAAGTGTGCTGTTCATACCTCTGTCCAAATAAGATTTCAACTCGAGCCAGCATTAAATCAAAACGTTAATGTTCACAGCTCAGCTGCAGGTCAAAGATGAGCATCTCAGGGAGGCTGAGAACACTTTCATTTCCTTTTACTATGATAATAAGATGGATTTTACATTCAAGAAGAAGCTGTTCAGATAAACAGAAGCAGTGGTAGGATAATATGACCAGCTTCATAACAGAGGTTTACTGAAGATCTTTATTTCTGCCTACATGAATAAAACCAATCACATATGTAATTACAATGTTATGAAATGTATTTCATATCTTACTTCAGTTATCTGTGGTTTATGAGGTGAGAAATTTTCAAACAAGTGTTTTCACAAAATTTCCCGGATTTCAAGCATGACTAACTGCTGTTTGGATGTCAAACACAGAGCAAAACAGGTTAACATTGTCTTGGTAAGTGTGAGTGAATGAGTGTGTGTGCTTCTCTCAGTTGTGAGTCTGCGTGGAGGGTTACAGAGGCAAATTTGCGATCAAGGGGACCTCTCTGTATCTCTGTCACCTGATCCTCGCAACACCGTTCCCACAACACTACAAAGGGCCCAGCAGGAGACAGGCAGTCCTTGTTCAGATGAAAGATAGAGCTTGGGAAAATGATCTAGAAAATATTCTGAAGGAATTCCAGAGGCACAAGGAGAGACTTTGTACAGCAGGAAATGGATTGTCATTTCAGTTTTTGATATGATCACCTGCTCTGTTGACAGTGTTGACTGAAAATGAACAAAGTAGATAGCATGCTTGGGAAAGGTTTCAGGGACATTTCTTTTAATCACGAACAAGATACTTAAAACAATTCATCTTTTTTTCCACAAATTCCAAATTCCCAAATATCACAGTTAATTAGATAGCAAATAGAATAGTCAAATGTATGTCAATGTATTGTTTTAAACAATATTTAAGGTGTCACAGATATTTTTAGCTGTCAAAGATAAAATAAACAATATAACAATTATGAAACATATACACAATTATCTGTAAATATTCTTCTTACCAGAATGTTTTTCACTGAGTTCAGGTTGAAAGTAGAGGAAGGCAAAAGGCTCTGTGCTGCTGATGCTACAGGTGTGCTTATATGCAGGTGAGCAGGGAGTGGGAGGAGTTTCTCTGTATGGACGGTGTGTTTACTGTACCTCAGCTGAGTCTCGTAACAAGCCTTTCCACTTTACCTTTGCCAATACGTTACAAAATAAGCCACTTCACAGGGCAACTTTAAAATGGGATGAGTTTTTATTTATGCCCTACAAGTTTACCTTCACTTAAATTCCATGAAGGTCTTGTCAACATTTCAATAATTAATTTTAATAAATGTATGCATTCTGATTCTTAAGGCATTCTAAAACATCCAATATCATCCTAATATTCTAACTTTTGGCAACAAGCCTTCAAATACACTATATTGCCAAAAGTATTTGCTCACCCATCCAAATTATCGGAATCAGGTGTTCCAATCACTTCCATGGCCACAGGTGTATAAATTCAAGCACCTAGGCATGCAGACTGTTTTTACAAACATTTGTGAAAGAATGGGTCGCTCTCAGGAGCTCAGTGAATTCCAGCGTGGAACTGTGATAGGATGCCACCTGTGCAACAAATCCAGTCGTGAAATTTCCTCGCTCCTAAATATTCCACAGTCAACTGTCAGCTGTATTATAAGAAAATGGAAGTGTTTGGGAACGACAGCAACTCAGCCACGAAGTGGTAGGCCACGTAAACTGACGGAGCGGGGTCAGCGGATGCTGACGCGCATAGTGCGAAGAGGTCGCCAACTTTCTGCAGAGTCAATCACTACAGACCTCCAAACTTCATGTGGCCTTCAGATTAGCTCAAGAACAGTGCGCAGAGAGCTCATGGAATGGGTTTCCATGGTCGAGCAGCTGCATCCAAGCCATACATCACCAAGTGCAATGCAAAGCGTCGGATGCGGTGGTGTAAAGCACGCCGCCACTGGACTCTAGAGCAGTGGAGACGCGTTCTCTGGAGTGACGAATCGCGCTTCTCCATCTGGCAATCTGATGGACGGGTCTGGGTTTGGCGGTTGCCAGGAGAACGGTACTTGTCTGACTGCATTGTGCCAAGTGTAAAGTTTGGTGGAGGGGGGGATTATGGTGTGGGGTTGTTTTTCAGGAGCTGGGCTTGGCCCCTTAGTTCCAGTGAAAGGAACTCTGAATGCTTCAGCATACCAAGACATTTTGGACAATTCCATGCTCCCAACTTTGTGGGAACAGTTTGGAGCTGGCCCCTTCCTCTTCCAACATGACTGTGCACCAGTGCACAAAGCAAGGTCCATAAAGACATGGATGACAGAGTCTGGTGTGGATGAACTTGACTGGCCTGCACAGAGTCCTGACTTCAACCCGATAGAACACCTTTGGGATGAATTAGAGCGGAGACTGAGAGCCAGGCCTTCTCGTCCAACATCAGTGTGCGACCTCACAAATGCGCTTCTGGAAGAATGGTCAAAAATTCCCATAAACACACTCCTAAACCTTGTGGACAGCCTTCCCAGAAGAGTTGAAGCTGTTCTAGCTGCAAAGGGTGGACCGACGTCATATTGAACCCTATGGATTAGGAACGGGATGTCACTTAAGCTCATATGTGAGTCAAGGCAGGTGAGCAAATACTTTTGGCAATATAGTGTAGGTAATGACTAAATGACCAATTCTAGGCTTCAGAATAGTAGTTAGACAGTGTGGATACTTGATGGCTTCGTGAGCTGCTTCAATGTTTCAGTGATTCTTGTTTGCTGTGTGCCGCTGTATTGCTTTAAACATGAACTTCATTTGAGCAGAATGGGCAAAATCATCAGATACTGAAAGTGTAAACTGGCTGAATCAAAATAACTATTTGCACTCTAATAA
Organism: Menidia beryllina; assembly: GCA_013363375.1. Taxonomy (NCBI): domain Eukaryota; kingdom Metazoa; phylum Chordata; class Actinopteri; order Atheriniformes; family Atherinopsidae; genus Menidia; species Menidia beryllina. The sequence goes on along the minus strand of JABUIW010000124.1, from coordinate 5,561,275 downwards.
TGGATAAGTGGCAACTCCTTTTTTTGTGTCCTCAGTGATCAACATATATTCCCTTCAGCTCTTCAGATATGCATCTGTCACGAAGTCGCTCATCTTGCTGTAAGTTGATCTGCTCCTACCTGCTGGTGCTTAAATATTCAACAAGTCACTCAAAGAAAGAAACCCTGCTGGTTTGTGTTGCTTTGTTCAAGCACACAGCAGTACAATTAGAAGTTACCACATTTTACTTGTGAACCTGGCATAGATTTTCTGAACATTTTACACCTTCACAAATGTTTATGCCTAAATTTAGGACACAGGCTCATTCCCACACATCTCCCATTCTGTTTGGCAGGTGAGTGGCATTGTGTGAACTTTGTCCATGCAAACGCTTAGATGGAAACACAGAGGAGACTGTGATATCAACGGCTTGTGTTTCACATCATCATATTCAAATCTCAGGTCCACAGGTTAGCCGGTCCAAATTGCAAATGTTTCAATTTGCATTTTATCCGAAATTCTGTGCTTCATATCTTAAAGTTATACTTTATAAAGAATGTTAGATGATTATATGTCTGTTGCACTACATCAGTTAACTGATCAGTTAACTGAAAGTTATCATGTAAAATTGAAAGTAGATGATTTTGTCATTTAAGCCAATGATTAGGAAGGAAATGTCCAGACACATTGTTTTTTCTCATTACAAATATAGTTCACTGCCTCGGCTGTAATCTACCTCCACTGTGTGGTGAGCACTGGTAAATACAAGATAAACTGAATCCAACATGAGGATTGGAAACCAAAATTCTCCAAAAGGGGGCAGCAACAAGCTTTTGTTTATCATTTTCACTTGATGTTCGGATGAGCTTTTCAAAGTGTGATTCTACCATTTACCAAGATTCAAATCAAAAACAAATGTAAGTAAACCACAAAAAGTTTTGCTGTTTTGGGATTGCTTCATGATCAACTCCCGAATGATTGTTTTGTAATTTTTTACTTGAGCACAAAATGTTTCCCACTCGTTATTTTGACATATTTCACTTATTTATCTTTAGCAATCATGCAATTTTACCAATATGTGAAATCAAATCAGTGGGCTTTAATATTTTGGAGACACAGTCCAGATATGGATTCCACTTTTATGCTAAGATGTGCTTAATGCTCAAGTAGATATGAGATTCATATCCGAGTTTAGATCAATCATGGTCAAGTTGAACCTTCAATCAACCCCTCCTAGGCTTACTTTCACTTTCTCCCTCCTTCAGTCAGTGTAGAGCCGAGTTTGTCTGTTAAATAAATAAACAGGTGATTAGACGGCAGGATGTCAGGATACTACTCATGACCCCACTTGACTCCCCATGACCCCTGTCAGATGTGATCGTGTGACCACGGGTACAGAATTCACAACACAAAAGGGCAAAGGAATACAAAAATTGGAAACAGTAAAATGAGCCTTTCAATTTCACTAATTTGTGCTGATATTAGTTATTTTGGGGGAAATGCACTGAAACTGAGTCTCATGGCATGACGCACCTTTTAATTCTTAACAAAGACAAAATTGTGAGACCTGATAGGACTGCAGCACAAAACTGCATAATATCATAAGGTCAGACTAAGGACATTACAAAAATACAAAATGCAATGTTTTCGAGTTGTGAATATGACAAAAACCTGTCAATAGTCTCAGCAGTAGTTTGTTGCCTGATTGCTTCCCGTCAACATTCTGCCGCTTTCCGGCGACCATTCAGGTTAGTTGGCCAACAGCTCATGTTGGCCTCGGCTACGTGTGTCCAAGCAGGCAAAGCAGATTCCACTGCACAAGTTCTTATTGTGTTTAGTCGTTGTATAAGAGTTTAATACTTGTACGGAAAAAGGTGGGGGTTGGCCAAATAACATATTAATAGGATGGCAGGGCAGCATTGTTTTATAAGTTTAAAACATCACTCAGTGAATTGAGGGTTGATTCAAATAGAGTGATGCACAGAGCAGACGGAGAGCCGTCCTGTGCTTAGATATAGAGCTGTGTGCGCGAGACCTTTGCTTTCATTTATCTGGAATCACGCAGCTCTGAATTCAACTGTTTTTAAATGTATTGAAAAAAATTGTGCATGCATTCAACATTTTATTTACTGGATTATTTAACACAAGATTATTTTTTTACTTGGAAAAACACATTATTAAATAGTCTACTTATGTTAACAAAACATGTTAACCACATATAATGTGGTTTAGTTTTAAAAACACCCATTTGATTTAACTGATAATCTCTCTTTGCCTTGCTGACCAAATCAAATGCCTTGAAATAAGTCCAGTTTTCGCCCTTTAATTCTCACTAGCAGGTTTAATGCTGCTCCAGTGCAGAGGCAGAAGACTGGTCATCTGAGCTTACATGGCTACATGTGCACATGTGTAAATGGTTAGACATTTTTCACATGAAAGACTGAGTTTAGATTTTTGCACAGAACTTTTTTGTTTGTATTAAAGTTATGTGGCAAGCTATGCAGTTCAGTTGGATTTGAAATTAAAAGTGAGGGAAGCAATCATCTGTTTACCACATCTGGCTTTCTTACAATTAATAATCTTATCCTATAAACTTATTATTGAGCATATCTTAAAAAACAAAACTAGTTTAAAAAAAAAGAAAAACTAGAAGATGAATCTTTTGTTCCTGTTCTGTGCTTTCACAGTCTTTGTTTTTCTTTGACATTATTTCTCATACTACCCCATCACAAGTTTAAATCTGAGGTACCTAATTAAAGCACATTCATTATTCCATCAGGTTAAGGAATTTAAAGCCTTGATTCCCTTCAGTGTTTGATGGGCAGACTTCAGTCCACAGTTCCCTTTCTGATGAGAAGATAACAATCTACAGTGGAGAAATTACACACAGATAAAGACATATGTGAGCAACTCTGGAGGCCAGCACCTGCACATGCTCGCTGAACCCTCTTTTTTTCCCTCCGTTTGGGTTTTCCTCCCCCCTGCCTGAGTGCAGGTTGCTTTTGTGTGACGGAAACACGTCAGACCACTCAGTGTGTGCGTTCAGATTTCTATCAGTAGGGTTGGTAATATTTAAGATACAGATCTATATACATAGCTGGTGACTGTATGAAAAGTTGAAAGGGAAAAACGTCTTTTTGTGTGTCCCCATGAGTGTGTGTGTGTGTGTTAGCCCTTTTTTAAGAGGGGAAACTTGGCTAAGAGAGCAGTTTTATCCTGTACATGACCTGGGGAAATGGCAACAGAAGGAAGCAGGGCAGAACCTTTGGGAATTTTTTAGTGGTGCCACCAAAGCTGAACTACTGTGCACGTTATGCAAATGTATTGTTTTGCTTACTGGCACAATAGTTCTACCTTTTTCTGAAACCTATCAGTGTCAGAGTTTAAACTGCTCATGTCGCTCTTCAAGTTGCATTACATTCAGGGCAAATTGAACATCAAATTAGCTTCCTATCTGCTTTGTTGTATTTCTTTTCCTACCAGGACAAGCATTTTTTAAAAAAATTACATATCTTTTTTTTAAATAAGAAAGAAATATGTGATGACAGGTGTAGGGATTTTTGCTAAGGCTGTCGTAAAAATGTATCCATAAAAAGACCCAAAAAAGAATATCAGCTCATTAAAGAAAAATCTGATTTGACACAGATATTCTGGTCATTGACAGATTTATGATTCATGACAGATTCAAATACTTAAGCCTTCAATAAAACACGTTGTTGTTTCTTTTATTGAGCCTTAATGCAAGACATCTAGCATTAAGGCCCTCCCTGAGAGATAATTGGACTCCTGCTTTCTTAAGGTCCCTTTACCCAGACATGCTCATTTCCAACATTCTCATGGGTCAGCTGATTGGTTAAAACTAACTGTGCTTAAAGCATGTCAAACTACCTACAAGTCAGGCTTTTAGCAAATTCTGCATAGCTCGTATTAAAAAGATAGAAAAGTCTTTTCAGTCAGATCAGACTCACTGACGGCTGTCTAAACTACTTTGTCTCTCTTTGTCGTGGACAGACACATTTGCCATCTTTACATTAAACGTTGAAGTCAAACATTTCTTTACACATGAATATACTAACTGAAGCAAGCAAATCCCAGTCAACTGCCAGGGTGTTTCCTTAAAGGGCTATAGTGTATTCAGAACCCATTTGACACCGTGTCAGGTAGAATCAGGGTTATTGAAGGCTGTGTTAAACCACATTGTCTGATGAGCACAACTTTCGGAGATAACCAGACAGTAGATGTCAGACCCGGCTGCCACACAGAACAACTCTCAGCAGCACTGTGAGCAAGCAGCCAGTTTTCTTAAAGATGGTAAAATTAGCATTTTTTCCTGGACCTTGGTTGCTGCTGTCAGTTGCCTCCATGTCAGTCGTCACAGTTGATCGTTTTTTTTTTATGCTAAGCTGTGTTAAGTGTTTTCGCGTAGGGTGTAGCTGGGCAATATTTCTCATCTGTGGCTGCAATGTGTATTCTTATCCGTCAAAAGAGGTCCCTCAGCTGAATCGTACTACCTACCATTTATCACAAACAAGCCTTTCAGGTCCAATAGATAGAACCTGTGACATTTCTTCTTAAACTGGAATTTTCTAACCATGAGAATGAAAACGAGAAGGCACACAGGGCAATCACGACACCTCTCTATGATCCATGATGTGACTCTTGGACGTTTGTTTTGAGGAAAGGAACTCAGAATGCAATGTTGTTCAGCTTTTCTCTATTTAGTCCCATTAACTGCTGGCAGCACGCTTGTTTTTCCGTTGTTGAGAGAAGCCCTTTCATATTCATATGTTTTGATGTCTGCACTCGTGTGTGTATGTTTCCACAGATTATTTCATAGAAAGTCTGTTCCAGAACAAAGCTGAGGGCTTCATTTTAAACTAAAGCAATCATAGCAGAATTAAAGAGGAAAAATCCAGTGTTAACTCAGTCCTAATGAATAACTGTAAATATTACACACATCCCGTGAAGATTAATTACTGATTTTAAACCAAAATGAAAAGAAATAGGTTTTAAAGTGGCGCTTGCGCTGTAAAGCCAGCTAAAAAAAAACACACACCATTCATGGTGATTCAGTCTCGTGTAAATCCAACCTAAATAGGTTTTATATCAAATTAATAATTGAAATATGAGGCCTTTGTCACAGTAAATAAAAAAATTACATCTGCACAACACTGGGGCAAAAAACTTCAACTACGGTTAATTAGGCAAAGTGAAAGCAAAAAAATATATTTGGATTACATCCACTTTAACACATTGGCATATTTTGTCTTTTTTTTTTGCAACGCAATATATTAGCAATTAGCCTAACCTGGACCTGATTAAAATAAGCACTCCTTCGTAGTTAAAGGGCTTGTCCTACTAGATATTTCTGTTTCAGTTTGAACGACAGGAAAGGAAAGAGTATTTCTGTTAGCACTGGCAAATCAACATGATATATTTCACAGCTTCTTGCTTGACATAAGTTGTTGATCAATATGCCCAGTGTGTGCGATGAATATGCACAAGGCGTCCGCCGCTGCGGCCCGGTAATTGCCGGTCGTCAGGGGTGGCAGGCATGGTAATTTGCATCTTGGGGATCCTGCAATCAGCGTTCTATTCATTACCGTGCCAGCCGCTTCATCTGCTGGCCACTCAGAGCTGCCAATCTCCTCTCAGCAGCCAAAGCATTTGGGGGGGTGGAAAAAAAGGGAAAGAATAGAAAAGTTTCAATTATAAGCCAAGGCTTTGCGTAGTGGTGTAACAAGTCTTAAACCCTATATTTAGGCTGCTTTATGCAGGTGATTGACTGTTATTGCATTGTGAAAGAGAACTGGTGAGAGAGCTCAATGAAACAACCATGATCTCTTGTGTTTTGTGCTGCCTTTATCTGTGGGTGACTGTCTGCATTCACAGTGGAGGACAGAGGCTGCCGCTTCTTTGCCCGTCTGAAGTGGGACTTCCATCCAGGCAGAGGGGAGAAGGGTCACAAGAAAAATAAAGCTTACAATAAGTAAGCTCTGTAGCTCTATAGGTCAATGTACAACAGCAGTACGGTAAACGGCAAACGGTGAGCGGGCAATAGGGAAGTGCAAAAGACACAGGATATCTATCATTCCCTTTGTGAGAAAAACATAGTGATATGCCTGGCGCATTAAGCAAAGGATGTTTACTGGTATAAGGAATGACGCACACCTCTGACTTTCATCTCTCTCCTCTCAGAAAGCTCATAAATAATCTTGACAGTTATGTGGACACACTCCTCATTTTTATATCATGTATCCCGTCTCTGCTCTGAGCCTCCTTGCTTTTTTTTTTTTTTTCAAAGAGGACCTTTAAAAAGAGGATGCACGACTACCGCCGCTTCATCCTGGTGACTTTTGAGTCCAGGATGATGTCTCGGTGCATGTGTGTGAATGTGTGTGTCTGGAAGTGTTTGTTTCTGACGGCATGGCTGCAGGAAGGGAGTTCCTTGTGAGAAAAACAGAGGGGATCAGCGGCAAGTTAGCGCCAAAATAGTTGTCTGTGTGTGTGTGTGTGTGTGTGTGTGTGTGTGTGTGTGTGTGTGTGT
>JABUIW010000124.1:5539107-5554739 GCA_013363375.1 Menidia beryllina | reverse complement strand
TGTGTGTGTTTGCAGCGGCACAGTGAATCTTCTATTGTCTTAGAGTGACAAAGTTGCTGTTTCCTGATCATAAATCGACACGTTCACACACAAACGCGTCTGGTTGACATTTTAAATAGATTATTAGCAAAAATACAATTCTCATGTGCACATACAATCCACACAAATCTTTGCACCTTCTGATAATGCAAAACTAGCACATGTAAGCAAATGAACATCAAAACATGCTGGGATTTATTCACGAACAGGAGTATATACTTCTCTCTGTGCACACGGCTCCTTGGCCCTGCCATTGTCTTGAAAAGGAAGCCTGAAAAAAAAAGGAAGAGGTAGAACCTTGTACTCAGCTGGACGAGAAAATGTGGCAGCGGGGGTCAGGGGATGAGTTAAGATGGGGGCTTGGGGTTAAGGTTAGAGGGTTAAAAACTGGGGGGGAAAAAACAGAAAAACAGGTCAGATTTTTTTGCTGCCAATGCATGTCTTTGCCATCAGAGAGCGTCCACCAGCTGAAACAGTTTTATCTCAATGAACTTTACAAAGATGAAAAACGATGAAAGACACGGCGAAGAACTACTGAGTCTCATGGTAGGAGTCCAAAGAGGTCCCCTCTGGAAAAAACAAACATAATATTGTTGAATCTTGTTTAAACCGAATGTAACTTTTGTGGCCCATATGTTTATTAAGAGATTCTCCAAGGAAAAAAAAAACTTCAGTGTCAAAGTATATATAACAGAGCTCAGTAATGTCTCTCATCCACACATACTGTACATACACACACATACACACACAAAGCGTGTGAGGTACTGATGGCCCTATAATAGTGTCTGCTTACCGGATTGAGATAGTTTCACTGGAATTGAGCCCCTTAAATGATTAAAGCCACCACATCAATATGTGTGTGAAAAAACCTGTGTGTGATTGATACATTATTTATATCGGCATAACTACCTAACACACACTGTACTTGATATATACAGCCTGAAACAAATAGAACAGCACCCCAATTAAAATATATTTTATGGAAAGCTTTATTGCTTCAGGAGGGGGAAAATAAAAATCTGCTTATTTCCTTTTTTCCCTTTATTTTGTGTAACTGCAAACAGATTAATTTAGCACAAGCAGACTACCAATGATTTCTTTTTTAATGAGTTTTTAATATATATATATATATATATACTTATATATTCATATATATAATGTCAATTAGACTCCGCAGAAAGAGGTGCAACAAGCCATGTGTGAATGCTGGGGAGTCAGGGTTGGTATATAGGATAAGATAGAATTGGGATCAGGATAAAATCAGACTTAACACGAGATATGTTCTAGTTTGTCTGACTTGGATGGGTAATATCAAATAACAACCGAAAGATCCCTGTAATTTTCCTCTTCTGAAATGGCCAAAAATTGCTCCTGTGTGTGTTTTTGAAATAGTTCTTACAATCACTTTTCCTGTGGAGTTCTGTCTCAGATTTACTTTAAGGGTCCTCCAGAAAAACCAATATCATAATTTCAGGCCTTGACACTCACAGATGCTGCAGAAGCAACTTCCTCCCTAAAAGATTAAGGGTGTTCTAGCATTGTTTATTTTGGCATATAAATCTATATAATGCATACTAAAATTATACATATATCTTGAAATGTATGGAAATAGGAATCACTTCAGAAAAAACTGGGGTGCCAGTTATTCAGTATTTGAGACTTTATCCTTTTAATCCCTGAAATTCTCATTCATTCCGTGGCAATAATTTTCATGAAAAATGTCAGTTACTTTAACTAATGGAAGCATCAGCAGAGCTTGAGATTAGGGTTTGTGTTTTCAATAAAATCTCAGATATAAAAATTGAATTAAATTAAATAAAGTTTTTTTTTAATAACGTAAAGTAACTTCTATTTACTTTTTTCTATTATGAAATTCCATTATCAGCCGCTCTTGACACATAACACTAATTAGCATTTGTTTGCATGCTGAAGGAATGTAACAAGAGACTTAATTGCTCTAATCATAAGCATTGTGGCTGTTTAGTTATGAGTGTTTAGATCAGCACTTCAATGTGCATTCTCCAAGGATCAGTGTAGTGTCTTGAATGCTGGTGCACACTTTTCTTGTGTATGTTTATCCTATTCTCAAATTACTCATGTTTTAACCAGTGGTACAGTCTCATTTGACTGGATAAACATGCAGCTTTTCCTCCCATTGAAAAGGATTGTAAATGTGTTCTTATCATGCATTTAATTCGAAACCAGTTTACAATTTTTAAATCTTAAAACAATTAACTGAATTTCCACTTCTTTAGGAGATAGTTATACTCTGGGGATTATACCAAAGCATGTAGATAAAAGTTGTCAAATGACTGCATGTTTTAATTTATTTAAATTTTGGAACACAGCTCTCTGATAAAGATTTGATCAACACATTTTAAAGACACATACAAGGATTTGTAACAAAAGTTTAGAAGTTATTTTTATTCATTTAAAAGATATTGTATAATATTATTTTAAAAAATACGATTTGAATAGTATCAGAGTATTTAATTTATCCCAGACTAAGAAGTTATTTATAGATATTTTAAATGAATTCATTGTTATTGCTTTCAGCTCTCTTATCTTTGTACTCTATCCCAGCAGGTTGTTAGTGAAACCCTAAATTAAGAGCAATTCCCATTCCTCACTGAAAGAACATAATTGATATGACATGTCTTTGTCAAATTATTAGGTATCACCGCTCCCATTTCTGCTCCGTTGCATATCTTTGTCATGCTGTTGGAACTGGACTCTGCACACACAGTAACTCCCTTTCCCCCAAATGACTGAAATAACACCATTACCCCTGCCATCAACATGTCAAAACCTTTTCGGTGTCAGTCTGTCTCACCAAGCATGTGTGACCAAACCTACAGCTGTCAAACTTTAGAAAATCAAAGAGAAAATGTACAGTTGGTCATGAAAAGACTCCACAATAAACACAAAGGGAAGAAGGGAAACATTTGAAAAGTAGGGTGAATTCCAGGGAGGTCAAATCCTGGGAATTTACCCAGGGAAGCGTCCTTGTTTGGTCAAAAACAACAAACTTTTTTTTTTCCTTTCTCTTTTTTTGGTTCTTGAGAGGTGTGAGGGGTATGCCAACACTGCTGCGCATCCCTGGACCTGAAAAGAAAGACAGCCTCCGTAGGTCTCTGTAACCGAGGCAACCTCAAGGCCCCGCCCACGGAGACACCTTGACACGCACCTGCTGGCGATACCGATACTGTTTGTGTGCATGTGCACGAGACCAGGAAGGCTGAGACAGAGACAGAATGGGCCGTGAGTGGGGAGTGCAGCTCAGCTCTGTGGGTGGCAAAGGAGAGGGATCAGTGGATCTGACAGGAGCTATTTGACTAATCCAAAACAACAGCTGTAAGGTAGAAATCAGGGGAAGGCGGGGTGCGGTGGGGGTCGTTGGGGAAGGCCTAGGTGAGAAGAGGGCTGTCAGTTGTGTGAGGTTTTTAGAAAGGGGAAGAAGAATATCCAAATGAATTCCAAATGCAAGCCTTGAGGCAGAGGAGAAACCGAAATGCAAAAAGGAAATGTAGGACATTTCAAAAATGAAAAGTGGGGATGGAGCTGACGTGAGATCTGCCAAAATAGTGACAGACAAGTGGGGGGGGGGGGGGGGGGGGGCAGACTAAGTCAGACAGACAGAAATAGCTTATATGAACCTAACACAGCACCTCTGGGTTGCATCCATTAACCTCCTCACAGGGGGCTGTATCAGCACACACCACAACACAGGTGAGAGTAATTATACACACATGTACACACACCATCCTCATGCATACATTGGCCTTCATTGAACATCTGGTTAAATTTTGTGGGGGGAAGCTACAGTTGGGTGGTCCATGCTACACTAACATGCCTATCCTGTTAACATGGCAGGTCATCTCCCCGTAGGCCAGCATCTTTACATCTTAACATCTCATCTTGGTGCTACGCAGCAGAGAGGGTAGGCAGTCATGACGGGTGGTGCTGGTAGAAATGTGCTTTTACACAAAAAAAGGAATTCACCACTCTTGGTGAACTATGAGAGTTTCCAGAGAAGTAAATACATTTTTGCTTTGATAGAGGTTCCCCCTTTTTTAACGCCTATCGGAATATTGTCAGTAGACATGCGTTGGATCTTAATGAGAGAAAAAACTAAAAGCAAATGCTGATTCCCTATCAGGAACCAAAAAGGGGTTTTATTTACAAAGGAAATAGGGCTCATGCGGAAATAGTAGTTTTTCATTCTAACTGTGGTCTGTACTTTAAATCAAAGAAGACATTTCTGATGCCATTTGTGCCTAAAACTTGAAAAGTGAAAGTGAATTTGGGTCGTCAGATCTTTATCTGAATATGTTCAAGACTCAGCCTCACGCAAGTCAGAAAGCCTGAGTGAGGAACCTCATCCACAATTCCTAGATAAACTCATACTGGAGATTTACGCAATGGCACACAGGATGAATGGCCCCTAAAATCCTATTTCCTTATCCACTTAACGTTTGTTTGATGATTAAATTATTTTGTTATATAAATCATTCTAAGTGTGTATGTTTTAAGTTTAACTTCTCTTTATCATATAAATGTAATAAACAAACACAGTCCAGATCCCAACACCGCACAGCAGAGTGATCTGCAGCTTTGGGTTCTACACAACCCGCAGAGGCTGCACTGGTTCTGCACAGGCTCTTGGCTGAGAAGCCCAGTTCCTGTGGCTTCAGACCAAACCAAGTCCAGAAAACCCTTTCCTCATTTTCTGGATGCCTGACTTACTTCCTCTAACTTCTGAGCTTGTTTCTGATCTCACTCCGTCATAGAAATGGCATAGCTCATTTACCCATCAATAGCTGAAGCACCTCTATTGATACCTTTAATGGGATCAAGCCGTGTCTGGTTGTGTGTGTTGATTTGTACAGAGACATCACGAAAAGCGGCACGCACTCGAAGTTGAAGAGCCGGTGCAGTGGCCAATCTTGGACAGACCAAAGGTGACCAACACGCGTGTCCAGCTGCACTGTGAAATGCCCCATCAGCAATTTGAAACACAAACAGGAATATGCAGGTGCTAAGGAGATGGGTCGGTGTGAAGTCAGAAGTTTTTCTATCCCTTTAAAGGTTGTCTAGTGTCACTGGTGGTTGCAAATAGTGTGGACCAAAGCTGTTTATTCTTCTCTTTTTTAACTTTTTTAAACTCTGATTAAGAAACTCCCATTAAATATGGAGGTTATGACATGCACTTCTCTTTAAAGTCACTTTGGGAACTTTAAACACGCCTTCATGTCTGAGTGGGTCTCTGTTGCTCAGTAACTGATACAGAGCAACTCTGCATTGTGTGTGTGTGTGCATGTACTCATGACTGTATCATGGACCTAAGTAGCAACAGATGCCGCTCTGACCTCAGAGGCTTCCTGGAAACACAAATTTGTCAAAATGAAGCAAGAAAAAGAGGGAGCACCAGTTTAGGTAAATGCAATATATAGGGGACACACATACACATACACACAAAAAAGCTCCCACACAATTCCTGCTCAGACTCACACGCATTTGCAACAACACACTCATATACACAGTAATGTTGGTTTACTTTCTGAGCACATTTACTCCATGCTTTGGCTTATTTTACATGTATGCAGAAACTGAGTAATTGCATATAGATGCAGAGCATTAAAACAATTTTAGAAAACACAGTGATTGGATGAATACCAAGAGGAGGTAGCACGCAGTTTTTTTTTTCACTTCATTCCCACAGGTTAGCCAGTTAGCCTGACAAAAGACAACATATCTGTGCAAATACCTGACAAAAGGAGCTGACTTTTGACTTTTTGATTCATCCTAATATTAAAGAAAACTATATCATAAGAATATGTAACTTGGAACAGGCGGATAGATTAGTCCAACACAAATTTTAGGAAAGGAGAAAACAGGAATAGCAAAAACACACGCACAAAAAAAGATAAAAACTAATGTTGAGCTCAAACCATAAAAAAGAAGGGGAAAAAAATCCAGCAGGGGATTTTTTTTCTCCTCTGGAAGGTAAAAACCATAAGCTCAGCTGATAAGGCCAGTGTTTGATAAAGGTCAATTTCCTGCCGATGTAATGACAGAGCATTTGAGACACAGCTTGTAAAACAAATTGACTCTGGCTTCACTCCAAAAGGGGCAATTTTGTGATCACTGGCCTTTGAACGATAACGCCACATGATTTGATGTGTGATTTACTGCCGCAGTCCCTCACTGAGATCTGCACTGCCCTCTCATCCGTCTCTGCTTTGGTTTCCTCGGCACCGGAAGCAATCACGCTATCTTGGTGACGAACAAGCAGCTTGACCGCATGATATCACCTCTTTAGGAAAACAAGAAGGAACGCGTGCCAGTTGCTCTCACATGTGATCAATTATTTTACGCCGAAGTCAGACTGGGAGGAAATTTCAACCATTAACCCTTTTGAACAGGGATCATACTTGGGGTAATGGTGACTAAACACTGAATAAACACATTTCGCTAATAGGTCATTCAAACCTGAGAGGGAGGATTCATTGATTGGTTACAAGGTTGCTCTAAGTACATAAGCAAGCAACAGTTACATTCATAACCATTCTGGGGGGGTTCGAATGCATTAATAGACATTTTACTTTGCTATCCAATAAGTCAGAGCAACTTTTGTTAGGTGACTGCCTTTGTTTGTTCATGACAATTTCTGCGAGCAACATTTAGAGTGCTTACAAGTGCACACATTTATCATAAAGTGGATTAGGGAACAGCATTCAGCACATCAACTTTTCAACAGAAACATTGACGGCCACAGGAGTTGTTTTTGTGTTTTGTTTCTATCAAAATCCTCCAGATTTTTCTCATTTAAATTCAATTACTTAAAAAGTTAGAAAACCTTGTGAAGGGGGAGAATTTGACATTTAATAGAAAGGTTGAATAATTCAGCTGCTACAAAACAAGTCTCTGAATTTCAAGTGAACAGTATGAAGTTCTTAACCACATTTACTCATATGTGATGAATCATAAGCAGAACAATGGTGCCGATGAGGTTGAAAAAGCTCTGATAGGTTGGGAAAATTGTATTAACATCAAACAAGTACAAAATATGTAGTTTATTAAACTGAGAAAAAAAACATAACAATCACAATCAATTACATAAAAAAACTGATGAAAAAAACAATGAAGTTGGAGTGTTGCATGTGATAACATTGTGGGAGCTTTTCTGTTTGTTTTTTTTTCATATTGTGCACACACCCACACAAACATACAGAAACACACACACCCAAAGCTTTAGCTTAATTAGGAGAAAGGGTGAAACCCCCGTCTAATTCCAGCTCCTTTAACCTCAACCTGAGAGTCAACTGCTCGCCACAAAGCGCTACTTGAGTAGAATCTCTGAGTTGCTCGATTTATAAAATTTCTGTGCTTTTTCCATAATGTAACCAATGTGAGAAATTCACTTTCTCATCTTCAAACCATCCTCAATCTTTTTCTCCATGGTCAATTTACTCTGACCTCACAGTTTTGAGATTTAGGGGAGAGCCGGCGGCAGAGTGATTAGACTTTTTTAACATATTTGTTTTTACAGTAGAAATATATCCACAGAGTGAGTACCACAGTGATCGCTCCCTTTCTCTTCCCATCAATCTGTATGTTTTTCTCCGCCTTCTGTCTTCCCCTCCCTCTGTTTATCCTTCTGGTGGTGTACAACAGGCCCCAGAGCCCAGAGGCCAGTCATGTTCTCAGGGAAACAGCAACTCTCCACAGAGCTGATATCAAAATAGTTTAAAATGTGGATTGTCTGATAGTTCCCAGTGAGTGCGGGGCGAGCCAAACACTTCCAGATCCCCTTCCAGCAGAATGTGAACAGAGACCGGCAGGGACCCACTGAACCTGTTGTATTCTTGTCACACAGTACCAACCAATCTACCCTGTGTGCTTTGGTTGACCAAAACCAAATTTGACTAAACTTTTTTCCCTTTGTTGATGATGTTTTTGCACAAAAATGAAAGATTGTCACGTCAGTAACTTATTATTTGTATGTTATTTTGTTAGTCTCTTTGTCAGGAGTGGTGAGATAAAACAGACTTCATAAAGCGGTTATTTAATTTGTTGTCCCTCTGTGTCTAAAATTATCATTGCTGAGAAGCTGGAGTCACACACTCCTCTGAGACACATAATTAAATGATACTTAGTCTTATTTGGTGGCTGAAAGGGGTTTGATATACAAACATTAAAATCTAAATGTCTCACATTTCAGTTGGTTTTTGGATAAACTCCAGTCACGTTACCCTGACTTCCTGCATGCCCTCTTCTGTATGCCGAGCCACGGTTCCAGCTCAATTTAGATCATTGATTGGTTTATCAGTCACCTCTCAATATACATGCACAGAAGCTACTATTAACGGAGATATGAGGAAACACTTCTGGTGTGTAAAAACATTCTGACTCTTCTTACTTGTTAATTGTAAGAATGGTCAAATGTATTTACTGAGAAATGAGTTTAACGTATAAATGCAGGGTGATTTGATCTGCCTATGTATAATGTGGTTGTCAGCCTATTTTGAGCTGGTTGTTTTTCCTTCAATTTTCATTTATTTGTATCCTGGAGACAATACAAAAAAGGGAGAAGAATATTTTCTTGAATTTCCTTTTTCTCAAGAAATGTATGTCCTAGTGATAATTAGACGCATGAAGACTTTTTCTGAAAATATCTTATGTGAAATTTGTCTGGCCTCAAAAAATACTATGTTTTGCCCATATACCTGACTGAGACTTTTACTCAGCAATAAGTAATTCCCAAAGTCTTTAATACACGAGGCAAATTCACAGGATGACTAAGTCTAACACCTAACAATATAACTGTTAACATGTCAGTTTGATACCAAACACACACACAATCTTTATCTTTTTTCCCATTTTTAATAACTCTCCATCGATAACTTCTCTCGATTTTAGCCTAAAGTTAATTTTCAGATGTGTGGGGATTTCTCCGAACATTTCCCTAGCCTCTCAGAGCATTTAAGTCATTAGAAGTAATTATGCTCCAAAGGTCCAAAGAAAGGTGCACGGGACAGCACATGTACCGCATGCTGGCTCTACAGGCTGAAAACTCTGGAAAACACCTCAGTTTCCTATGAGGAACACCAGACAGAGAAGCTAGCCGGACAGATTCATGGATGTGAAATTGTGACTAAAACAATCGGATGAAATCATCTGTTTAAAACAAAAAAAGTTGAATGAATCAAGGGCTGACATGTAACAAAATAAAGATGTCCCTAAATTTCTGAGTGCCCTGTGCACATCAAGCCTAAACGTTAACAGCGTTTGTGATTTATGGGCTCTACTGATGCACTGTAGGAATAAAACTTTCTGTCTAAGCCTGCCAGCATGTATGACAGAGAGGTTTAAGCATTATGCATGACTTTATCTAATTTGTCTGTCTTTATTTTTACAGTTAGATAGACTTTTGGCATTTATATCATGTTCTGGGCGGTGATGCACTTCTTAATCTATTCATGTGTTATGGTGCTTGCACTCACAGTCCCTCTTTACTGTTCGAACATCCTTGAAATATTAAACTTTAGGCATAAAGTCTAACATCTAAATGCATTGCCAGACTGCATAACTGTTGCTTCATTTTAAATATGTGTAAATGCAAATGAAAGTGAAACTGAAAAAGGATTTTCATTAGCAAAGCTACATGTTTGGCGTTTGTGGACTTTAATAAACGCTGGAACTTTCCAGCATTTCTTTTCCTTCTTATTTATTTTTTGTCTGTGTTGTTTTCTCAGGATTGCAATGCATCACTTGACATTACCCAAGCAAGTTTGAGCTGCAGAGCATCAGCTGAAAGCAATTTGGTCCGAAGCGCAGCTGCCAGGCGGATAAGACTTTCCTTCTTTCGTTTACTTTGAAATGTTCCTTTTTTTTCACCATCCAAAATACACAAGGCAGCCAAATTGCTGACATGTGTGAGAGGGGCAGTGAGACTCCTGCATTCTTTCATGCCCCGCTATGCAAAACTCCACATTGTTTATTTAAAGAACACTGAACACTTTAGCACTATTAAGAAACATGTCATATAGTAAACTAAAGGTTTCCTCCCAGGAAAAATCCCTGTCAGTTTATTTTTCCTTTGCATAAAGTTATTTTAGTTTTGACTCACAAACTGCCTGCATTCACAATTAAGCAGTGGTGTCGGAGCTCTGCCCGTGCAGGGCAGGATGCAAACGGGGCCTGGCAAACCTGGAAGCTCTGCTGGTCAGTTTTATGCCTGTGGAGGAACGGGTGAGACGGCAGGACCTGACTGGCTCTTTCTCAAAAAACAGGGATTCAAACAGGGGTCATGGCGAACACGACGCTTAAAAAAAACGTCTACTGGACTTTTTCTTACCCTTTCCTGTCTCAGCTTGGAAAAAGCTTCAACTAAACTATCTAAAGAATATCAGCTCCATCCTGAATGAACGGAACATGGATCCCTCCGTGGCTAATTATTCACTGAAGACAAGTGAGGACCAACGAGACTGGCTTTAATGCAAATTTTAATCAGACATGACGAGCGGGCACTGCACCAGGCTACGCCGGGACCTGTGTGGAAAACAGAGAGCGAGACGTGGGGGCGTGCTGAAGCTGAGGGAGACTAAAATACGGCAAAGAGCAAAACCCTGACGTGTATACAAAAGAGCGAAGATGATCTGTGTTGCGTGGGAGGAGGGTGTGGAGGGGAGAGAGGCACTGTGAGTGATAGCCCACCAGGGCCTCCGAGCGACCGAGCTCTGGGAGCAGCTAACTTACCTTGACGTGCGTAGGAAACCCAAAACTTTCGGAGCCCTGTGTCACACAGAAACCACCCAGGGGAGCCCTGCCACAACTGTGCAGCCCGGGCCGCTGTGTCCTTTTTAACTAGCGCTGTTTAGATGAACACACTGCGGAGGAATGCTGCAGTATACCTTGCAGAAACCGCAAGCACAACAGAATTAGGGCCACGTCAACTTCCCAGGGAATTCCATGGGAACAAGACAAGCCTGGCTACTAGCGGGATTAGAACCGCTACACGTCAGCTGATGTGTATCTGTGTGTCTGAGAGGGGCACACAAAACCTCTGTGCCAAAGTCACTTTGATGCTGCGATACTGTCAGTAAACAGTCAATAATAGGAGTTGACATGAAATCTTGAGCCCCCAAGGACGTTTCACCATATGTTGTGCTGGTGGCTTTGGTGTGATTAGATATTAGTTAGTTCTGAACTTCTGTGGTAACTGATGTTGCAATGATATTAAAAAATATATTGTCATCCAATGGAAACGGTGTTGTTGACTGAGACTTAAAATTAAATGAGTAAAAGATTCTGTGCAGAACTGATATCTTTGTTGTCATTTGGTGATTAGTATACATAAGCAATCAAAATAATAGAACTAAGTAAACAAATGTTTCTGTCTTATTGATTATGATATGACTGAGCTGCTGAATGATGATATTCTATTATTTTCTTATTCTACAAAGTGTGTTCAATCCAGCATACCTGACAGTTAACATCTATGAAGTCAGTGGGGTAATATTTAACATGAGGACATGGACCGGGGTTTTTTGACAGATTTCAGACTTCATGATTTCTGTTCTTCCCCGTCAAAAATGCCCCCTAAAACATGTTTCGAAGTTATGTATAATATTCATATATTGGAATCGGTTTTTGGGCTGTCTTCTCAACTGATGCACAATAACTGGACATTTGGCAAAAAAGTATAAATAATCGATATTCCATCCCAATGAAAATTAAAAGCAGCTTTTTTAAAACTATATGATGAACCGATATCTAAAAAAAAACACTTAGATATGAAAAAAAACTTGTTTTTTGGCAAAAGAAACACAAAAAAAATGATTGACAGGTTGGTTGTTGAACCTATCGTGGGAAGAGAATCAATAACCAGTCTTCACTTAACGAATAAAACTTTTGTCTCTTCATGGGACAATTGGTAAATAAATAATCAAAGGAAAGAATGAGCAACGGGTGGCTTTGCAGACACTGTCATGATCCAATCTGGCTGAGAGGAAGAAGGGCTAAACTTGGAACTTTTTTTTTCAGGGAGTGATCAGGAGAGGAGAGTAAAAGGGATTGGATGTTGGCACGCAGGGAGAGGCAGTCTGCGGTAGACTTGTAAATAGCCGGAGGGATGGAGGAATGGAGCTATCAGCAGAGAAGTGATGAAGGTCTGGGGCCGAGCCAAGATAAACACACCAGCTCAGAAGGAGCACACACACACATTTATGAACTTCGCAGCACATGCGTGTGCACATGCACGAGCACCCAAACACACAGGGCTGAAAGCACTTTATATCCAGCACACACCTACATATACACAAACAAACTTGCGCATGCACACACACACCTGCAGAAAAAGAAACAGTGTTCCGTATGGCTCACCGACCACAGCTTCTTGAGTGTTAATCTGTGTGACAACAGGCCGGGCTGTCATTTTGACATCCCTTTTCATCGCACACTACATTAGTCCATTTGCTCAGATACCACAGAATAAACACGAAGAGAAAAGAAATGGTTGGGAGTTTTATTTTTAAACATGTGGAATAAACAGTGAAGTTAGCTGAGCACTCAGAAAATCCCTTTTTTAATTTTTTTTCTTTCTGGCAGTCATTTCAAATTGGCTCTCTCCTTTGGAGAGAAAATCACAAATTCTGAAAGTCAAATATGTCCGCTGGGTGCATCTTTTTCTGGTGAGAAAGGTACTGGTGGCTGGAGCTAATGTGCGTGCTTGTCTGTTTTTCGGTGCATCTGTTTGAGGGCGTTTGCGTCCCTTCAGAGTGTCTGTGCGTGGGACTGAGCTCCATGTGCCATGAAGCGAGGGGCGCCTCCTGCTCCGTCTTGTTTTCAGCCGGCCAACACCTTGGCAGAAACCTTAACGTTTGCCAAATGTTATCTTAAGCGATGCATTCAGAGGCAAAAACTGCAGCATGAAAGAGCGGCTGTGGAGCGTGCCGGGCTGGAATGCAAAACACAAGCCGTGGTCATCACTCTGTCAACATGCTGATTTAGACTGAGGACCGGTGATCTCTGTGGGCACGATTTTCAAAAGTATCCACGTCCCCCCCCCCCCCCATCAGCAGGGCACTCCATCCCATTTGGTGAATGTGTTGTTAGGAGCGTATCAGGGGTACTGAAGGAGCTCCATGAACAAAAGTTAAAGTTGGGTCCATTTAAAGCAGCTGTGACATGTGTCGTTGGAGCAGTTTCTCAGGTGATTGTCTGCTCTGGCAGTGTGTGCTGCTCCCCCTGGTGACCTCAGGGCACCCTGAGAAGCTTGATAGGGTGGGCTGTCGGACTTGCAGTTGCAGAGATTCACTCACCTCCCTGGGCCTTTTTTTTAGGACTGCATCAAGAGGAAAAAGCGGATGTTCTCCATGTATTTGAAGAAGAGTGCAGATGATCATGTCAATGGCTTTAAACTATTTATGCTTAACAGAAATAACAGCATAAATAGATTAATTCTCAAAATGGATGTTATTCTGTATTCCAGACTTCAGTTACTGAAGTCCAGATTTTAATCTCATCGAGACGTATCAGATCATCTCACTGTTAACCCACCCAAAAAAATCTCAGATAATCTGCATGATGTGAAGCTGCCTCCAGCTTGTGAAAAAACACAGGAACAAAAGAAGAGGTCGGCATAAGATGTGCACATCTGGATGAATCTGAGTGTGTTTTTAATAAGTGTTATCTTTTGAAGCTCTCAGATTAGTAATATCTGCTTATGGATGTGTTCCATACAGCGACCTGCATGGCAGTTCAAAGCCGGCTGGTACAGCATGAGGGGGGCAATAGGATACATGAAAGCAACACTCAACAATGTGTGCTATCTACAAGATCAGAGCCATGTAGCAACAAGAGAGCAGCAGCACAAACAAATCAAACGCACCTTCGTTCTAGAGTTTTGTCCGCTGAAGTGCACCCACATGTTAGGGGCTCTTAATGGCAGCGAAGCAGCAAGGATCATTTTACTCTTGTTTTTCAGAAACAGCAGTGACGGCTTTCAGGCGAATTATATGACCAGAAAAGCGTCTTTTATTTTCTTGAAACTGATCTTGATCACTGATCTTGAGCATTTGATTCATCATCTTAAAATTCATCACAAACTTGCTTTGGAGAAAAACGCTTATAGCCTTTTCATGTAAATAAGATTGACTTATTCTTTCTTTTAAGCCCATGTTCTATTACTAATATTCGTCATTGTATTATTTGGGGGGGTGAGGGGGGCTCAACCAGCCATGACTGCTGCCGCTCGTCATCACTTGAAGTGTTGGTTTTATTTAGTCAAATCTGACTCTGAACAATGGGCATATTGACAGTGGTGTGTTACAGAAGGCCAGGTTGTTTGAGTGTTTTAGCGCATTGGTCTCCCAGGCGGGCTGTAGCTTTCTGAAAGCTCTGTATTGTATTTCTTTCCTGTGCCAGAGCCAGTTTCCTGTGGCAGTTCTGTGTCAAACGACGATGACCCTCAGCTTCCTGCAAGTCGCATGGAGACGGGCTCGCCACGAGCCCTGGAGTCTCACCCCCCAGCCTCAAAGAGCCCGGGCCGTCCGCGTGTCCGTCCTCTATGCGGCTCAACTCTTACTCTTCCCCTCCAACACGACTGTTCATTTTCTGCCATCACAGTCTTTCCTCTCTTCCTTTACCGCGCTTACATCTTGTCTTTCCTTCTGTTTTCTGACTTGCCGCCCCCTGCCAATCCACACCCCCTTTCTCCTTCATGTTTCCACACCTCCTTTCCTCTCTGCATCCCTTCTTCCCTCCTCTCTTTGTCCCCCCGTCCAGGTCAGAAGAGGGTCCATCAGACATTTCCTGTGCACGCCGCAGATAAAGACCACACCTTGTGAGGGGATTTCTAAAACTACTGTCAGTGACGCCCTTTACAAGCATGGAGGCATGCTCACTCGTGTCCACATGTTGCCTCAATGCGCGGTTGTTTTTGGAAATTGGTTATGACTTCGCTCGGCTGAACTTGCCATTTGCACGATAAAAGGAAACTTGTGGGAAAAATCTTGAACATGCAGTACAGACATCACGTTCATCAGGAATCATATCAGCACTCCATCTCAGAATAAACAAAAACAGAAGTGTATTTTTACCGATTCCGCACGTAATCGACCTGTCAGCCTACAGATGTCGAAAGCTCTAAAATCAAGACCCTGGATTAAAAAACAAAAATACCACGTCTTCTCTTTTTTTTTTAAACCATGTGCAGAAACCCTAGGGCCACAGCTCTGGTTCTGCCCATGAGAAAGCTGTCAAGTATAGCATTACTATTGGTCCCCAAAGAATTTCACTACATGGTAAAGGGTAAAGACTCGGATTGACTGACATCCTCTCCAACGCAGATTGGAGTGAAGACAGAAACAGTTTTGAACGAGGAATCGTCTTAAACGGGTCT
Source organism: Menidia beryllina (assembly GCA_013363375.1). Taxonomy (NCBI): domain Eukaryota; kingdom Metazoa; phylum Chordata; class Actinopteri; order Atheriniformes; family Atherinopsidae; genus Menidia; species Menidia beryllina. The sequence continues at coordinate 5,539,294 of JABUIW010000124.1, read as the reverse complement.
GCCTCATTATGTCGCAGTTCACCTCTGATGTGGAACGAGTGGATGTGTGTGCTGGCATTGTCCTCCCTGCTCCACGGCCCAGTGGGTCCGACTTGGTTCAGATTCTTATTCTATCCAAGGTCATCAAAGCATGTCCACACACACACACACACACACACACACACACACACACACACACACACACACA
>JABUIW010000124.1:5432916-5539097 GCA_013363375.1 Menidia beryllina | reverse complement strand
ACACACACACACACACACACACACACACACACACACACACACACACAGGCGCACACACACGTGCCTACAGCACAAACAAAACTGGCTGTGAGTCTGTACGCACTACCCCTCTGGTCTTCTTCCAGTGCGGGTCAGAGGGAGGAAGTGGGCTGAGAGAAAAGGAGGAAGCAGAAGCAGCTCTTGCAGGCTGCAGGTAGTGACCCTGAGCCTTGACCTCCAACCTCTCCCTGCATCGCTCTGACAACACAGGCTGACAAAACACAGATGGACGAATACAGCCCCGAACACCTCTGCTTTCTAAAGGCTGTTCAAAACTTTGATCCCATCATGAAGTGACAGAATCATGATAAAATAAAATAGACACAGGGTTTTCCAAAGTTATAATTTAGACTTTTATTATCTGACAACAACAATAACAGCATGTTGCTTTTGTTCACCGATTAAATTTACACAGGTGATAAGGAAAGGCGAATGTATTGTATGGACCTCCCTCTCACGATCATACATCCTTCTTTCCTTTCCAAAAATTACTGACAAAGTTGGAGGTACAGCTGTTGAAGAGACTGTTCAGGCATGAGCCCTGTCCAAATCCACAGATAAAGAAGCTAAAACCAGCATCCTCAATGTTGTTTGTACCTTAGAGATAAAACACCTTCAAGTATGGTTGATGGATCGATGCTCACAAGTAGTAAAGCTGCTTTTGGACAGAACCCATGGCTTTGGAGGGTGGCTGATTTTTTTTTTGTTGTGTTATTTGACTTTTTCCTGGAGCTGCCTCACCAGTTCCAGAAGAATAACCTGCTGCCGTGTTTGGCAGGCTCAAGTTTGCCCTCGATGGTGGGGTTGGGCTCAGGGCGAGGTCTAGAGTGGTAGGGGTTCTCCGGGAGGGGCCGTGGGGTGGACACTTTGGTTACCTGTGGGAGGGAAAGCACACGCTGTGACATCTGTGGGAACCCACTAATGGTTGTCCTGCATAGATGTTGCAGGGTCATAACAAGAAAACTCAACCATCCAGGAGGAAGAAAAGTGACCAGTACACCCACAGGAAAAAGTGGGCGTTGGCACTTTTTTCATGATCACAAAAAGCAGGACTATTTTTTTTTTAAACTGTTGGTTCTTTCTTTTGATTAATTTATCCTCATGGCATCCGGTCTCTCTGGGAGCTGCCTTTGTCTCTATCGTTCAGAGGAGAACTTACCAGAGTGCCCCACAGGTCAGTAAAATGACATGAAAAGCTGCCGATTTGTGGACAGGAAATTGTTCACCAAAAGAGCAGCAATTCTTCCTCATAGTGTCTCACATGGAATGTTCAGCTTGTGATGCATTTCAGAAACGGCAGGACAAAAGGAAGATTTCTCTGCTTAAGACCTCATTCTTAAAGTTCCACTTTGTTTAAGAAAGTTCATTTTAGTTATAAAGCTTGTCTTAAATGCATAAGTTAAAGTAATGATCTCAACAGAATTTTAGGCCATTTTGTTCCACTGATCTTCTCCTAATATTTAGATAGCATTTGGTCTGACATACAGGAACATCTTAAACATCAGGACAACTGGTCCCAGGCATCCTCCAACCCCCACATTTCCTTTACACCTGGCAGAACATCTAGGCAAACATAATTATGAATAACATGATGGTTTTATTCATTTTATGAAGAACACAGATATATATTGAATGTGGACGTCTTACTGGTACTTGTAAGATATACAGAAGATGTTAAAAAGCTCCAGTGTAACTGGGGGAAACAAAGATCCTTTAAACGCATCGTTTCCCTGTTCCTGACTGTAACGGAATGAGATTGATGTGCAGATGCAATCAGGGCCTCTTGCACAGCCCACAATCAGCAAGAATAGGCCCCATCAACCAAGCTGCTCGCTTTCTAAATGCACAGGCGCTGCCTCACAAATCTCACCTTAGACAGATCTCCCAGTTCAGGTCTCTCCCAGCCCAGTTTATCAAGGACGCAGCTGTCGAAGGCTTGCTGCTGTTTACGGCATTGACGCAGCTCTGCCAGGTTGGAATAGTCCAGGCAGGTCCAGTACTCTGTGAAGGACTCGGCACAGTTCCCCTTGATCTGTCTGAAGGGCAAAGAGCAGACAGAAATCTCAATCAGACTGAAATCTGCTTCTGAAAAGGTGGCTGGCAGTTGTCATACTCAGAGAAGAATCTAACCAGGCCCCTGGTGCAATTAAACTTTTTCTTAAATCTGCTCCCATTAAAATAATTGCTGGTACTTCTGTAATTTTCCCCCCTTAACTGAGGGGTGAAAAGCAGACTGTGTTTGTTACATGCTCACAAACACTCCTGAGCTAATACACGGGCACCAGGACAAAGCAAAGCCTTTAGCTCCCAGTAAACACAGGCTCAGCATTTAAGAGTGATAAATGCCAGAACCCCTCCTCAACATTTTCAGCACAAAACAGGCCGCGTGGGAACTTCATGTTCGAAAACTATTTCTAATACAACTCTGCTATGCAACTTAATCTTATTTATGTACAAATTATAGAATTGAGGTTGCAGAAAACAGACAGAATTGTGTTCAATAAGCATGAAACCTAAATATCTTCTATTTATTGTACACACATACTGGGTCAGTGGATGGTTCATCAAAACATTCATTCTTACGAGTTATGCCTTCAGCCATCCAGAATAAACACGGGTGAAGAAATTCATGAAGGACAGCTATTATTAACATCAAGCCTAAATTAATAATCCTCAGCCTTGCTCTATTTTTCCATAAAATATTGTTGCTCCCTTCCATCCCAGATGGTGGATCCATCCTTAAGTATCATCAGCTTTTTCTGCTCTGCTCCTGCAGCACTGGTTTTAAGTTACAACTCCTACTGCCAGGCCAAAGAGTGATCGGCATTATTCTAACAGGACTCTACATCCTATTATGAATTGGAAAGTTTAATGACAGTAGAGGACAAGACAAGGCAAAGGAAATCTGCTGTGTGTGCTTAACAACTTCAGACTGTGAAAGGGCGACTCTCCAAAAACAGAACTCGCCACTTTGGACCACATGTTCGACCCGCGTGTCCATCACCGAGTGAGCAACACAAAAGCACTCGACCACAAACCTCCTCTGACCCGGGTTTTACATGAACTCTTACAGTCTGTACTCTGTTGGCTCCAGAGTTAAGCCACATTTTCAATCACTTTCGGACCACAAGCATCCTGTTCAGTTTTTTAAATGACAATATTACGGCAACCCTCTGCTATGAAAATGCAATTATTCTGCCTAATTAACTGACTGCCACATTTTCTGTCAAAAGTGGAAATCTTTTCTCTAAACCAATGGAAAAGTAGAGATCATATCTTCTTTAAGAAAACTCATTGCATTTATAATGTTTTCTTGATAAATGATTCGCCTGAAGCTAGCAATGTTGACTTCAAATAAACGCCAATCAACTCCTGTTTATTTATGCATTCCTCCTCTCTGTTAGCTAAACTATTTTTACAAATGGATTATTATGTCTATAAATAACTGTTTTTATTTTTCTGATTTGGAACCAGAATTATAGAACATAGCTTACCTAAAGAAGTTAAGTGCACACTCATTGACCTTCCGCCCTTCTTCTAGACACTTCCTGGGGTCCTTCTCCTCCCATCGGCAGAGCATGAACTCCTTGTTGGGTTTGTCACACTGGGAGCCGTAATGGTGGGCAGCAGCCTTCAGCACAGCGGAGGAGACATTTATCTGTCCAAAAGGAGCAAAAAAAAAATAATAAAAAAAATATCAAATTAGTCAATAGGGTATCTGATCACCTGACTGTATGGTGCTTTAGAAACCTTACATCTTTATAGTCACTTTATTTACTAATGATAATACAAGTATTGGTATAAAATTCAGAGAGAAGATGCGATTTGACTGTAGTCTGTTCCCTCTTAAAGAAATATTTCACTATTTAACATTTTAACCACAGAAGCCAAAACGTGATTATGAGGAACACCTTAAAACATGTAGATTTCTTATACTATTTTACTTTAATATAAACTTAACAAAATTATAAACTTATAAACATTAGAACAATACTGCAAGTTCACCAGAACCTAAACTAAGGGAACATTTTTTATTTATTTTCTCCTCTGATTATTTTCATCATTTTACTGATTAGTAAGCCACAAGTAACCATACAGTCAGCTGTTAAGCATTAAACTGTTGGGTTCCCACAACAGACTATTTCAAGGAAACAATTGTTCTTTACTCTAGAGGATGACATGAACATCAGCTAGGAGGGTATCCGTCAACTTTATTAAAGCATGCTGTTGTGTGTTATTTATACACATTGAATATTGGCAACATGCAAATTAAATAGTACATGTACTCCGTCATACAGTGCTTATTTTACAGCCTATATGTATTAAGCATCCCTCGCACTAAAAGCTGCCTTCATGCACTCATACATCAGTTCTTAGTCGGTGCAGTGTTAAATGTAGTGCTTTGTTTTCCATCACACACACTTGCATGCTGATGAACACATTAGATGTAAAACTGTTAAAAATTCAGTACGTGGCCTGAGAAAAATGAGAATCCACCCACTAAACACTTGATTGGCTAACAGCCCCTCCAATTCCTTAACCCGGAATATCTGTCTACAGATTAACTAAAGCCTGCACCTTGTTAGGTTGACCGTATCAACTGGGGTCAATGTTTACAGGTAACATGATTTACTTATTAAATTAAGTTATTGGACATATGTAAATTATAAAAGTCAGCCATCAGTTTACAAATATCAATACAAGCACATTAAAGAAATTGGTTAAAATAACTTCAAATGCCTTCGTTAAATAAGTTAATATTTTTAAATTAATGAGCAGTAATGTCTTGTCTATTTTTGTCTAAAAAAGTCTAAAAAAGGGGGGGTAAACTACTACTTTCATGTAGTTTCATGACAGCTGTGATACTACGGACTATCACCTGATTTCCAAGGACATGTTCTTTGACCCAACAAAAATAAAACATTGACGAGCCTGAGAATTATTCGAAGGTAGTTGATACGTTACTGCCTTTTCCCGAAAGAGATCGCACAGTATTATGCTGTACAAAAAACATGTTCAAAACCTGTGGGACAAAGTCATCGTACTCTGTTAACTGTGGTCACAGGGAATATCCCCAAAGAAAATAACCGAATATACTGTACCATGGGCTGGTACAAAAATAGTAATATGTAGATGTTTAAATTGAATACTAACTTGCACCTGTAGGGAGTACAAAAAGTAACTCCAGTGGTCAAAGTAAAAAGGCTCTGAGCCAAACAGCAACTAGCTGGTTAGCTTGCTAGTTAGCAAGCATGTCCTATCTTAACTGAATAGTACGTGTTGCTACTCACCTCGTCCACCTTCAGCTCCTGCAATGTGGGAATTTCCAGATTCGTGGGCATGGCTATGTGCTTGTGGTGTAAAACAAGCGGCGAAAATCAAATAACGCCAGCGAAAAACATTCAAGGTCCTCCTCGTCTGACTCAGAAACAAGGGACGAGGCCGCGGAGAAGGTCAGTTTACTTCCCCCGGTGCTGACAGCAGTCAAGCGCGTGCTGATGACGCAATCGACCAAGCGACAGAGTTGACGTTACATGCGCAGTAGATGAACAGAAGAATAATAACCATTTAGATTTAATTAAGTTTACGGTGTATCATATTGCATGCTGGTATAATTTGAAATGATTAAACTAATAAAAATTATGTACAGTGTTATAGTTTACATGTTCAATGCTCCAAGTTAATTTTGTTTATCGCGTTGTCATAGCAACGGTACACAGAACCTGGCGTCTTTGGCTTTTAAATTTGTATTTTGAGGAGACAGTAAGTAAGATAATCACTATTCATTTTGATCAATTTGATAATGGAGTATATTGGAAGTAGCTACAGAGGAGGTACAAAAAATGGAAGGTAAAACCTGCAATGTTATTATTATTTGTATTATTTGAAACCTACTTTTTTTTTAGCAAAGCGCAAACAATACTGCAAAAAATGAATACATTTAAAATTATCTGACAGAGCAGTGTATCTTCTCTCTCCCCCAGAAAGGATGGAAAAGGTGAATACACATTTCCCACTGACACAAAGTATGTTGGAGAGGTGAAAGATGGTATGTTCCATGGCAAAGGAGTACTCCTTTTTCCAAATGGAAGCAGATATGAGGCCTCCTGGGAAAACGGAAAAGCTAAACAGGTGGGGAGTTGTCTGTATATATGTGTGTCCTTGCATGCATGTCAGATTGTATACATCAACAAGTATGACAGTGTGTGCTTTACATTGGTCATAGTTGATATTACATCTGGTATATTTTAGCAATCACTCAACAATATTGTTGTGGGAATTATGTTTCTTCCAATTTTCCACAAAGCAGCTTTGTAGTATTGTACTCTCAGGTGATTTTTCATTGGCTTTCCAACAATAATGATCATTCCGGTTATTATCATCTTTGCATCTCCTTTGTGATTTATTTCAAATATAGATACAGCACTAAACCATGACAAATCTTGGCTACGTCTATTCTGCACCTGCACCTGGACGCCTGTTTAAGAAAACCTTCCACCATATGAGACAGACCATGAAACTCATAAAGTTTAACTCTGGAAGTGATACTTGCCAGCTTTTTGTTCATTTGACCATTATTCTTAGTTCATGGAATCAAAAGTTTGCTCTTCATTTATTATAATCGTTCATCATGTGCAGCCTAATCATTTCTGAAATCTATATATACTGCATTAAAGCTTTGTTAAAGCAAGCTAAACTGTAAAGCCAGAAGCACAAGCCTAATATTTTCCAGAAACAAGACTAGGCACAACTCTACGTCTTCTCCATTTATTTGCTATCCCCTTCTGCATTCTTCAAATTCAAACGTTCAAACGTTACAAAAAGAGAATTACTGCCGTTATTCAGTCTTGGCATTTTTACCGATTGTTTCAGCTTTCCTTCAACTCACAGAGAAGCTCATTAAAAAAAGACATTTTCCTAGCTCTGCATTTCCTCACATATAGTTTTGGTTTTGTCTTCAGAAGATTTTGAGATATCCATCTTTTAGAGTTCTGCCTCAAGTCAAAGACAATAGAGGGAAATATAAATTCTTTAAGCACTGCAAACTGACATTTGAAAACCTCAGCAGCAACTTATCTCTGCAGAAACCATGTCTGAGGTATGCAGGATAACCCTTCGACCTCAAAGCAACTGTTTCTGCTGGAGCTTCTTGCGGTCAAAGGAATATCTAACAGTTGACTGTTTCTGCTCCTCCATGAAAATTGGACATTTCTGACTCTAAAACATTTCCAGTGTTTAAAAAGTGTAAATTAAGAATTGTGTTGAGATGAGCTGACCGTCACCAGTGTGAGTATCAATGTCCCCTGATTTGTGCTTCTTCACAAGGGGTCACTTACCTTTGCTGATGGTCTGCAGTACCTGGAGAATGACTGGGACTACTGCAATGGTTACGACAGGCGCTTCTACACCGAGAGGTGCAGTGGACTCAGACCTGCAGGTTGGCATGTTTTTTATTCAGTCAGGTTGTAATCCTCCCCTCCAAAAGAAAATCATTTTTGTCAAGAATGAACACACATATTTGCTGTTTTCAGATGAGAATCATACAATAAGATTAATAATTCAGAAAATAAATAAATAATGGGAATGAATGTACAAATTAATGATCTACATTTCAAAGAGACTATATTTTGTAACAAGCACTTAAAAGCAATGTATAAAATACAAAAAAGAAATTCCAAAAGAAGTTGAAACTTTTGATCAGTGAGAGCACAGAGGGGTTTTCTACTTCCTCTCAGTATGTTATAAGCTAACGTGTGCACAGACAGAGGCATTTCTGAAATATATTTTTATATTCTGTATCTTTTTTCTTTTCTTTGACAAAACGTGACTTGGAGGATATAGCAACAAACAGGGTCTGTTGATTGAACTATTTTGGTATTGTTCCTGAGCCAGTTTAGTGTTTTCCTCTGAAGATCATGCCTGTTTTTAATGCAACGCAGTCAATGCACCCAAAAATTGCGGAAACCCAATGTCTCCTTTCAGTGTTTTATCAAGTGTTGAGAATTTTCTCTGAGTTATGATCAGGGTTATAGGGTCTTTAAACTAAGCTGTGCATCAAAAATAAAAATAAAAAACAATATCTACAAATTTACTGCAAGTGTTCTCAGGAAAACCATTGTTTTTTAAATCATTGAATCATTTGCTTCCATGTTCTTAAAAGGTTAGAATTTGAATGTGATATTCCCTCAGCTCTTTATTAAGTTCATGAAAATATTTTAACATTGCCTCAGAATACAGGCTCTTTGTCCATCTCCATCCTGACAGCTGGAAGTAATTAGAATGAGCTTTGATAACACTGCAATGCTAATCGTGCTCAATGATGCCATTCAAAATGAAACACCTGCTCTTCTTATGCAGGAGAATCTCAGGTGACTGATCTACATCCTCCGCGAGACATTCCTGATGGGTGTTATGACTGTGGAGATGGTTTCTATGACCCCACTAGCAGAGTCGTCACTTCCTATGCCGGAAGATTCCTCAGAAATGCAGGTGAGACCGAAAATAACATTTTTGAAAAACTATTTCAGCTGTGTGACAGCTGATGCCTCGTTACTTTTTAAAAAAGATTTTCTTCTTCTAACTCGGTGGAAAATTGGTGCTACTGGATTGTAAAGTTACATCCAGGCATCGAGGTCTGTTGAGGGACATTAGACAGATTAAAGTCAAAAGCAAACACAAACATGCATGTATAATTGTGTACCTGTTATTTAATTCCAAATTAACCACATTTCATTAAAAGATTGATAAAAAATTTTTAATACATTTGTTCTATTAATAAAGGTGTACATTTTAATTCCACCACGGTCATAACTGCAACCTATGTTGATGCTGATTATGTATTTGCATAATGTAAGGAAATTATTAGATAGATTCAGCAGATATGTGGTGGAGAAGTGGGGACAGGAACGGTTGTGTTTTTTTATTTTTTTTTGTTTGTTCTGAATACAAATTTTTTAAATAATTTTCTCTTTCGTTCATTGTCAGATACGACAAAGGTCCTCCACTAAGTCTTGATTCTCATCCATTGACTACCAATTCTGATCTGTTTTCAGCATGGGACCGTTTTCCTTTTCTTTCCAAATACAAACGTGAGTCAGGAGAAGATTGCTGGCAAAACTGTGTGTATGACTCTGGCCGCCCAAGGTGGAAATGTGTTTTGGAGCAGGATGTGTATTTAAATGAGCCCTTTGTAATATGCGACAGAAATGAATTCCAAACGTACACAACTTTCCTTTCCACATGTAGAAAGTCAGAAGGAAACAGAGAAGATCCACATCCTCACCAGATGTTGTCAGCACATGCAAGAACACAAAAGCATGTTTTGGGATTGATGTGAGTTGTTCATCACCATTACAGCTCTGGTAGTGATTAGAGAAATGATGAAGAGATAGAGATATGGAGGAAGAGATCAAGTGAGGACAAAAGAAAATATGTTTTTTGGCGGTTAGGATGAAAAGGAGGAACTAAGTGTCTTGCAACAGTACACCCACCTTCTGTTTTCATTTAGATAAACATGGAGTCGAACAGGAAGTATCTAATTGATGTGTGCGTTTTTTTTTTTTTAAATGTTCGTGTGCATGTGCAGGGAGGGTTGTGCTCTGTATGTGGCTAGAGCTACATATCACACACCCCATGTATGCCTGTGTGAGCTCTCCCTTTTGTCTTGGTATACAATTCTTGAGAGGAAAGCTCCTGTATCCTGTATGGACTTATTTTTCAACCCTGGGAGGTGATGGCATATTTGTCAGAGTGGGTGTGAAGACTGAATTTATTGCTCGGTGGCTTCCCTCCAGGATGAGGACTGCCGTGATGATGGGACACAGGGAAGGCCCACCCTCCCAGTGGGGACGTTTACTGCTGCAAGAAAGAGGAAGGAGATCCCTATGCAGCTGAGGATATTTGACGAGGGAAAAACAGAACCGCTGAAAACTGATGCTGCCAAAAGCTGCCATGATGACTCGCTTAAGACGCTTTTTTAGCACAGACCACTTACAGTTCACACCTGGAAGCAAATGTTGTTGTGAGGAAGTATCTGGCTTTAACTTAACAAACTGGTCAACACTGACCTTTTGCAAAGACTTGCCCTCCTTAGTTACTGTTGCTAACTTGAACAAACAGTTCATTTTGGAATGGAGCCAAGCAGCAAAACAATAGGATCCGTTGCTAATATTCCCCAAGAGCTTATAGATTATTTTGGGAGTAGAAGAAATTTCTTGTCATCGACGCCTGAATGGAGGTGTTGTCAAAAAAATTACAGCAAAATGTTGACATGTAGAATGAGATATGAAATGGAAGAGTGAACACAAAGCACTTCCCGGGGATTCAACTCTTAAGTTGGGACATCCAGTTTTCAGTCTGTTCATCTGCGCTGTGCACTCAGCAGTGAGCGTTTATTCATGCACAAGGCTATTTTATAAAGCTGGGAGCAGCAAAATACTAAGTAGACGAGCTGACCGATAGAAGGGTTTATTTCTACGCTCTGACAGAGACTCAAAAAACACTCCCTTGATTTGAGTGTGAGGGATATCAAGTTCCCAATAATTAATTCCCAAAATAATAATGCGATAAGCAGCATTTATACACAGTGAGAGGTTAAAAAAAATTAATTAATTAAACTGGCTGCAAAAAAAAAAATTTTACGTCAAATTAAATTATTGAGTTGAGGTTCTCAGCCAATAAAATACGTTTCAGATAAACACCATTAAGGCTTCCTTTTTTAAAGATGTAATCTGGGACTTCACTAAGCTACTGGGTGTTTCACTGGAGTGCAGCCCAATTCACACCAAACCAAAATACTAAGGCAAAACTGAAAGGGAAATCTTATCTTCTAAATGCAATTAAAATGCATTATACAATAGGTATGTCAAGCTATATGACTTTGAGTTCAAACTTTCCTGCGCTGGTTTGGATTGTATCCCTGTCTTGTGGGTGTCAGGGCAGGAAGCAAGAGGGAGACAGGCTGTGAGGCACATTACACGCCTCTGTGAGCTCACATAGCAAGTAGTTCCTGACTGCGGTATTAAGATTTACATTTTTTATACTTTAATATCATGATTTCAGCAGCATGTAGTGGTTTATCAAATTCATGTTTTGTCATTTTGTTTATACTAGATCCTGACAATGGATAATTCTCATGAAAGTTACAAATATCAGGAGGTGCATAACAGAGCAAAATGAGTAAAAAGTGCTCAGATATCATGATGCCAGTTTCCACTAACTTTAGAAACGACAAGTAAAGATTTCCCATTCAGATTCAACAAAATTAAGATGATATTCTCTCATTCCTTCACCCTAATAAAGCCAAGCAAATACAAAAGGGGGCTCTGATTTAGTCTATTATCAAGTCTTTTTTAATGATATGTAAACCGAATATTTTTTTGTAGAAGTCATCTCAGTTAATTACTTAAAACATCACAGACATTTTAACTTGTTTGCTTGAGAAAATGTGCAGCACAGGTATTTACTGTGCGTGTTGTAAATGAGCTAGGAATACATGTGGATTTTAATGACGCTGCGAGACAAGGAAGGGACCTTTATCAGCCGAATAATGAGAAGTCAACTCATTACACTGATTACCATTGTCTGTGTTTTTGTGTCCATGTAAATCTACTGAATCATGATTTTTTTTTGTAATAAAAATATATATATATATATATATGCATACATCCATACGTACATACATACATGCATATGTTTATAAGCTATAATCATGTTCAATTTTATTTTGATTTGTTTGATTTCAATTACATCTTTCTGTTTCTTTTTTCCTTTGATGAGAGCTTTACAAAAGAACATGTGGTTCTGCCTCATTGTGACAAAACCAACACAGCTTGAATAAACCAGACATGCTACGACTTAAAGAAATGATTACCATAAAATCTGCAATACAAATCACGTACTCAACAAACTAAATATTTTGAATAAAAAACACTTGAGAGGTTATTTTGAGCTGATTTCAGTAGATTTGCAAGGGCATACAATCCCATTTGAATTAGCTGTTACTTTTAAAGATGGGTGACAAAGGTTGGAGGTTCACAAGTCTGATTAGTAAAAGTGTAATTAGAAACAATATGAGGGAAAAATGCATAGGTCACATCTGCTTCGGCACAATCAAATCTCCACCACTGACTGCTTGAGCCTGTTCTGTTATTACAAACAAACACGCATCCTGTGAGCTGTGTAAACTGTGTTCTCGCTTGGCAACAAGCAGCTCCAGAAGGGGCCGTGTGTTGCCATATTATTTGTAGCACTTTCCCGTCTCTGGAATAACTGCTTCCATTTGATACTGTGCTCAGAACAAGCTCTGCACTGAAAACATTCCTCTGCCAAGGAAAACACCTCTGGTGACCAAATCGTGGGCCGTCTCCTTTGTCCCCTCCAGTGGAGGTGTTTCACAGACAGATAACATCAGCCTGGGCTCTGGGGAGGGGAGCATATATTCCCCATGCAACCTTTTCTGAAATGCTTCCCTCTCAAACATCTGAAATAGTTTGACCGTAAAATAGTATTCTTGTGTTATTCCTGCGATCTGTAGCAGATGAGTTCAAGATTCGAAAGATCCGAAACTGATAAGTAAAACCACGGGCTGCTGTGTTGACAGTGAACTGGAGACAGAAAACTTAAACATTTGTTTGAATGTTATTTTAGAATTATAATTGTGGTGGTGTGTGTAAGCGGGGGGGGCAATCTGAATATAGAGCACAATGGCTTTGACTAGTTTAGCCTCTGTTTGCTGTTTGTGAGCTACATCTCTGACTCAGAACACTGTATTTCTATCTCGGTTTCATCTTGCAGAGCTCCGTCTCCGTTTATGCAAATCACCATAACAAAAGAAAACACTTTTTTTTGTTTTCTTTAATTGAAACAGTGTCTATGCCTTTGTATACATGTGTGTGAGGCTAAAACCACTGGCATTAAACTGGAAGGAAACACTTTCCCTCTGAGTGTATTTTGAGGATTAAGATAAACAAACTTTAACAAGGTGCCATTATGGCTTCCACACTTTCGCTCCTGTGTACATCAGCCATGTGACTCCAGATAGAGTATCTACTCCAAAACTGTTAGGTTATGTATGTATACATTTAGTAAAATGCTGGGGATACAGGCATTAAAAAGTTTTTCTTGGTATCTGGATATCTCGCACTGACATTTGTGTCCAGTAGTATACCAGTACATCAACATTATTAGTCAATTCTTTCAATTGACAGAGACAGTTCATATAAGAGGACAAACAAAACCAACAAAAAAAACTATGCTGCTCTACCGACACCTCATGACAAAACCTAAATACACCAGCCACCTGTGCCCTCTGGTAACTTAAGGTACCAATTACACGTGACTTAAATCCTGCCATAATTGCGGCTGCACCGTCTGAAGAGGACAGAAGTACAGCAAATATGAAAATGCCCCCAATCTAATTATCATTAAGTTGTCGATGCGGTTAAAAGAGGTCAGTCACTTGGCAACGTGGTAATATATTGCCTCCAATAATTACTTATCCCACTTCCAGCCGGGCCACAAAGACCGGGGAAAATGTCCGCCGTGGCAGCTGTCGCGTGGCCCGCAGCACATTCAATTGACCTCGCGATCAGTGCAGGTAGAGGAGAGGCAGGCAGACAGAGGGGGGGGGGGGGGGGGGGGGGGGGGGGGGGGCGCACGTACTTGAAGCGACTGTTAGCGTTGACGCCCATCGCTGGCAATTACACACAATCAGTCCGAGAGCCGCAGACCTGCTCCTCCGTACAATGGGGCCCCGCGAGCGACGTGGAACCTGGGGGTGAGGCCCGCGAGCTCAAGTGCGTGCAGCTGCGCGCGCTCCAGAGAGAGAGCTCACTTCCCCTGCAATTAGCTCCTCGTTGCAGTTTTTAACAAGGAAAAACTGGTTTATTATCAGCTCCTCTGGCGGTCGTTTCGTTCAAAATAGATTGCCGTCCATTTTTTGGCTTGTTATTTGTTGGTGTCTGAAGTGGCTCTGAGAAGTTATTTTCTGCTAATTGTTGGGCTTATCTGGCTTTGACAGTTTCAACCGCGATTTGAATGGTACTTCAGTGTTGCAACCTCTCTCACACACACACAATGATATGCGTTTTAATAAGGACACTGGTTATTAGTCATTTTATTTAAGCTTGAGCAAGGAAAAAAACCCAGCAGTATGCCCTTCTTCACTCACTTGTAGGTTTTTGGTAATAAATATTACTCACTGCTGATTCAAACAAACTTAAACATATTGCCTGTTTTGTCTATGGAAAAACTTTAATGTTCCATTAACTCCTTCCAACAGATGACTCCGAACATGAGTGGATTTTGAGGACCTGCCGGAAAGCTTGGGACGAGGTGGATGATCCTGGAAAATCAGTTGCACCCAGAACTACAGAGACTAACAATGAGGCCTTTTAAACTATCCGGACAATATTAAAACGGATTTAAATGAAAAGTATGGTTTTGTGTTGTGTATGTCTTTTTAAAGGAGGACAAATAATAGTTTCAAATCATGTAGCCTGACATGGTGCTTCATTGGCTTTGTCCAAAGCCCAAACAATTAGACCTATTTCTTAATTCCTTCATTCTTGTTTGTCCCCAACACACACACACACACACAAATAGTTTTGGTACAAATTTGATTAAACTTGTTTTAGTTTATACTGTACAACACATGAAAAGGTTAAATTATTTGCCAAGCTCATTTGATTTGCAATGCAAATCAGTTATTGTATCATCGCTGTATTTAGGATTTATTTTAGCAGTAGCTCAAGAAAAAAAGTTAGGTGCTTTGTTTAAGACGACAAAAAGCACATAGCTGTCATAGTATCTCATTTTCATTAACTATTTAGGCTTCTCATAAGCAATAGAAGAATTTAACATTTTTAAAGGCAGATTTTCTTTTCATTAATGTAATGCTCGCCATGAGGAAACCTCCCTGGTTCATGCTAAAAAAGTCTTTCTGAAAATATAAGTATAGATGCACATTTATTTAAAAATATCTACTTTCACAAAAGAACGGAAATGCAAAAAGCCATCATTACGAGGAGTGAGGTAAAACACAGCTCACTGTTACATCATATTTGTTGATTTTATTAGTATTTTTACACTTCAAGTTCTTTCTGCATTTAATGACTCATGTGCCCACATTTCTGTACGTTGGACCTCACGTTTAGTTTGTTCAAATCACAGAGCGAATTTGTGCTTTGCTGCTTTAACCTCAGAAATTATCCACAAAAAAAGACAAGATGTCACACGCTATTTTATTGTATTTTATTACACAAAACATTTATGATGCACAGTCTATCAAATAAACCTTTTGTTTATCTTCTTGTTTTTTGACAAAACAAAACCATTTCAGAGAGGGAAAAGTGCTTTACAGGGATTTACCATCTCAATAAATACAAAGACTTTGAGGTCATGTCGGATCCTGTTCTTCACACAATGGTTATGGCACTAAAATACAGATGCACACTTGCTATCCCTGCCAATACACACACAGAAACACTTGCACACGCATCTTACTATGTACAAACCCAGTCAGTTTTATACTGTCCATTTTGTACCAATAATCCATTTCCCTCTGTGTGAGACACACACAAAAAGGGTGAACAAGCAACCTTATAAATTATAAATTAGAATTCAACTGCTTGAAAAAGTAATATATCAGAAGTTGTAGGAATGTGTAAGGATTGTGACTCATGACTTTAATGTTAATGCCATAATTACCAAATCTCAGATTTATGTGTGGAGATTTTAATTCAGGATGCTTTTTTAAAGTTTTGGTCTGTTGACGTAATCTTGCTTATTCCAATTAATTTACTGAATTTTTAAGATGATTTGATACCCTCGGAAATTATCAGCACTTAAAAGTTCCAAAAATATTCAAATCATTGTTCAGTAATGACTACACATTTTATTTTCCTTTAACAATAGAAAAGATAAGGCACATTACGTTTGAATTCCTTGGCAAAAATCTCTAATTTCAGTGAATCATTTTCCATCAAAGCAACTGGGGAATTTTTCTGCTATTAAGTTAATAGTTCAAAAGTAAACAACATTCTGTTAACATTTGGGTTTCCTTCATGGTTGTTTATAGAGAGAAAAGGGAGTAGTCTTACCTCTCTTGTGGTTTATTGTGTATGCCCTGTCCACTGGACCACAGTAAATGTCAAATTTATCCTCAGAATTCTGACAAAGCTAAAAAAGCTTCAGTCCTGCCTTCATATCATCCCCGCAAAACTCCCCTCGTCTTCAGGTCAGAGGGTGAGTGAACAGAGTTGAGAAGGTTGTATACATGAGGCAAAATTGATCCATTTGGGGGTTTCAAATAAAGTCAGTGAGTTCCTGCCAGTGATGCATGCTTGACAGTCATTTTTGACATACTGGCTGCAGGTTTCCAGATCTTCTTTCAGTCCTCGGAAAGAAATTAACATAGTAACAGATGTGTTTAAGTTTTTTTCGTCTTCCTTCAGTTTGTTTAGGAGCAGACAGAGTTCCTGTAAGATTAGTCTTTTGTCCATGCTGACTCCTGACCGGTCTGCACGAGGTCAGCTGGAGTTGCTGATGGGAGCTTCTGGGTAGGGTTCCAGAGGTTAAAGGTCATTTCAAGAAACTAGCGGCTGAGGGGGAGCTGTGGCAGAGACATGGACTGGTGAGGGAGACTCTGAGAGGCCAGCACAGAAAAGGGATGACCTGTGAGCATAGAGAGAAAACAAATTAGATTGAAGTCTTCAGTAAAAGCTACTCGACTTTTAAAGATCTCAAAAGCTGTTGCATCTGTTCAATGCACAAGAGTAACTCACTGTCGATGTACCCATGAAGGGCCACCATGCGTGCCCGCTCAGGACTGCCAAACGGAGAGTAATGCAGCTCATCGGGTAGCGATGAGGGTATCCTAGACTGAGGGTGACCCTGGGGAGCCCCACTGTGCTGAGGCGTATGCTTTTTATGTCTTGCTCTGCAGTTTTGAAACCACACCTATGAAGATGCAATGTAACATCATGTTGCTATACTCTTCACATAGAATAGTGAAATATGGTCATAGTATTTTATCATTAATAGCATCTACAACAATGTACAAATCCTTTTTTTTTAATTGCATTATCTGTTGATTCAAAAATCTCAAACAAATATTGTTATATACAACAGAACATAATAGACGTATCAAACGTCAGAAAGAAAGAACTACTTTTCATTAAAAAATACTGGGTCAAATGAAATGGCTGAAGCATATATCCCCAAAAACGTTGGAACCATTCTAGTTTACCACTCTGTAGCATCCCTTTGTTTTTTAACAGCTGTCTGTAAACATCTGGAAACTGCAGAGAACAGAGGCTGGAACTTGGATAAGAGAAATATTTTGTCTGAAAAGGGGATTATGGCTGCTCAGCCATCTTGGATCTTCTTGTAGTAGAAGTAGAATGTGGTTTAGTATTGTACTGCTGAGATATGCAAAATCTGAGAAAGATGTCATCTGGATAAGAATGTTTGTTGCCCTGAAACCTGTTTCTATCTATCAGAGTTGATGGTGCCTTTCTAGGTGTGCAAGTAGCCAGATCTTGAGGCAGGAATGCTCTCTCATATCTTCAGAGTTGTACTTTTTCGACTAGTATCAAAGCATTGTTGTGGTTTAGAGATGTACTGGAAAATTACCTAGACTGAGCTGAGTTGACAGTCTCAGTGTGGCCTTGTAATGGACTGGCGATCTGTCAGGTTGTATACTGCTTCTTACCACATGACAACAGGGAAATTATTAAACCCCCCTGACACCAACAATTGGATTATGTAGGTATAGAAAATAGTGTAAGGTGATTTACCTTCTCATTAATAGCCTCATGGTCCTATAGTACATAAAGACCATGCATGGGCCTATAATCTTGATTTCACACCATTTATCCATATTCTCAAAAACATTTGACAACATTACATGGTGTAGATGATTCGTTAAGACTCTTTTAGACCCAAACATTACAGACCTGTTGATAATTAACTTAATTAGTTGCAACAGGTTCCTCCAGCTGACTCTTTTTAAGAGAACTTACTTTTCTGTTGCACCATCCCAAGATTTTTGCTTTTTTGGGGGGGGGGTTGTTGCTGCCAAGTATTAAGTGTAACAGGTTTAACTGTCTGAGATGAATATTTTTACTGTGTGCAGTTGTTTTTTCGTGTAAAAAAAAAAAACGAAGAAATAAAAACTGAAAATAATTGCAGAAGAAAAATACAACTACAGAGTGCGTATCTTTCTGACTGCTGACCTGTATAACTCTTCTGCTTAGGCCCGTCATGTCGGCTAGCTTCTGTAGCGTTTGGGCGTCTGGATTGTTGTCCTGAGCAAACTGTGCCTGCATGATCTGCAAAGGGAGGCAACGTGTCAGAACATATAAGCACCTGCTACTAAAACAAACTCTTTTTATTCACCCTTTTGTGAAATAAATGTAATAAATGCAAAACCTATAACAAACTGACCTGTAGCTGCTCTGCAGTAAAAGACGTCCGTGCCCTTTTGGCCGGTTTGGGTTGACTGTCCTGTTCTGTTGGAACTGCACCTTCTAATGTGATGCCGTTTCCTGAACGACAAAGAGACGGTAAATGAATATTGACCTAAAAATTCAATAGATGACCTAGATATTGTTATCATGTCGTTTAACCACGTTCCACAACGCAAGTTAATTTTTTCCCCATGAATTTAAGGATGTAATTGTGTGTTTTTATTTTCTGCGTCTTGTGAAATATGTCCCCAATAAGATAAAAAATATTTCTTTAGGTAAAAAAAAACATCTTACATTTACCACATACATATTGTTGATTAAATCCTGTGTTAGAAAATAAGTATCGAGCATTTATTGGGGCTGTCAGCACTCACCACTTTCGGCCGCTCTTTTGAGGTTCTCCACCATGGTGTCATAGTGGATCCGACATAGGACTTTGTCTTCCACCAAACCAAACTCCTCCCCTGTGGATAACTGCCTCTTGCATGAGTAGCATGCAAAACAGGCCAAGTGGTATGCGTTCCCTCTTGCGCGGCGCACCCAGTCGCTGGCGTATATCTGCCGCCCACAGCGGGCACACTTAGTACCAAACCTACTGTGAGGGAGAGAAGGAGAGAGCCACAGAGGTAGAGAGACAAGTGGAAAGAGAATGAGTGATAAATGCAAACTACCAGAAGATAATCAAATCTGAACATTCAAAATCAAAGCTCTACTTAGAAGATATTTTTGGCAATTAAAAAAAAAAAAGAAGAAATGAACGAACATGGGCTCGTGTCTTTTTCTGTGAGAATACTGTCAGTGCAGGATCTTAAACTTCTGGCATATCTCAAATGTTTTAAGGAAGAAACCTTGGAGGAGGATATGGCTTTCAGAAAAGACTCCAGTATGTGGCTGCAAGCTGAGCCTTGAATGCAAACAAACCAACACCTGCAATTTCCTGACTGATCCATGAAGGCTCTGACACACACACGCACACACACACACAGCCCCACTCAGACACTAAGTCAAAAGAAAACACTCCACACGTACAACTCTGGTTTTACACACAGTGGAGGACGAGGGAAGACTGGTATGACATCATTCTAGATCGCCAAGCTGTAACTGATAGCAACAGTGAGGTCGTCTGAATATAAACTCAAACCAACTGATTTACTGTTCTGGGTGGGTGGTTGCAAGGGTTGTGGGGCACAGTGACAGTAGATGAGAGACAAATAGCCAGCAAGTCACAGAAAGAGAGGGGCAGTAGGTGAGGAAACGAACATTCTATGTCAACAAATGCCTTAAAGCTGCACGCACACAGCACAAGATGTTAATGTCTAAAATAATCACGTTTTTTAACTGCTGGAAATGTGACACCACAAAAACAAATACGTCAGATCTAATTACACAATGGTTCCCCGATATGAGCAGAAGTTGTTTTACTGTCAACAAATCTAATGGAAACACCAAAACTGATTACACTGCCTGTTCTCGACAATTCTTTTGAGCAGTCTTGCTCTAACTTGGCAAAACGTGGCGCTCTGTTTCAACTGCAGATTGATTTGATGTTCTACAGAGCAGTGCATGATGGATGGACTTGAAGTTAGTCAGTAAAACTTGACCTGCTGGTTTGAGACTCTGCTCTGCCTTGAATCATCCCATCATTTGTTTGCTTACACAAGCTAAAATGACCTGAAATTACTTTTGAATAACATGGAACCATGAATAACAGCAACTGCAGCTGTGGAGCTTAAAAATAGCATCCATGACGGTAAAGATTGGCATGTAAAAAGAATGGATTTTAGCCCTAGCCATCATCAAGAAATGTTGATTCCTAAACCTAATAATGGTGAATAAATCCAACCAGGAAGTGACTGTAATGTTTTAGTGAAGTGGTGCTAATGAAACTGATTTTGAAAAAGAGTCCCATGTTGAAAATACATGAATGATGAATGCAAAATGAAAGAATGGGGTGGGACATCACAAAAAAAAAGATCAATTTAACATGAGGATCTTATCCTATAATTGAGATTAATCGGCAGGTTTTGTGAAGTATCAGGAAACAATAAAACCTCCACAAATTCCCTGTTTTACACAAGAATGAAACAGATTAAGCCCCATGTTTCAAGAGTAAATGATGGAGTTTAATGGGTGTTAAACGCTAGAGGTTTGAGACAGTTAGGGTTTGGTTAAGAGCCATTGTTGGGGTCAGCAGCTGCCAATTCTGGTGACAGAGGTAAGATCTTTAGTCAGGCAGTAAAAAGTCTTAGGGGTATAACAGCCACTAATACTCATTTCCAACAGCAGGTCACTGGACAGATAAACAGAGAAAAAGAATTATAGCTGCCATTTTGGGATTTCACCCTGGAAAAGATAATGTGGCGTAGTCAAAAATATGTCAGAGGAACAGCTAAAGGGAACAAATAGAAAGTCAGACACACAGACTGCCTAAGAGGAGGTACGGAACAGAGACAGAGAGCTGTAGTGCTGAGGGAAGAGGCAATGTGAAGTATGTCAGTGGCAGAGAGACAGAGCTGGAGGACGGGGGCGCATTGCCAAGTGAGTGGGTTTGGCAGCCTATCAGTGCACTCAAGTCCATTCTGTCTAGGATGAAAGCATACTATAGCCCTGACATCTCATAAGCGCACAACCCGTACGAGCCAGAGGTTTTTTTTTCATGCATGGAGTCCAGGGTATCGTCCATGTCTGATCCTGCATTGATCTATATTTTTTCTTACGTTTGATCAGAACAATTCAACGCTTAATGAAACATTTTAAAAAAAGGATTATTTGAATATTTACTGACTGCAGTGGAGTAAAAACAGCAAGCGTGGCACCTATTTGTGATATACTGAAGCTGCACCACGGACAAATGAACCCTGTTGCTGACTGTCCGGTATCTACTCTTTAGGATTGTTATGGATGATTCCATCTTGTGTCTCAAGTAGAGGAAAACATTGTAGAATACTCTGGCTAATCCGGCATGACAGCTTGTCAGTTTCATGCTCTGAGACAGAACCCAGAAAAGCTGCAAATCATCCCATGTTTTAACCTCCTCCTCCGCTATCTCCCCCCCTTCAATAATTCAACCCCATACTTTTTGTGTGCACCAAAAACCTGATGTTTATGTTGGAATGATGTCAATCCTCTCAGCCCCAACATCATCCCACACCACAAAACTCACTTTTCCCCCAGAACTATATTTTCTTCACTTCTTTTGCCTTCTTTTCTTTGTTTTTTTTTCTTCTTCTTTTTTTTTTTTTTTTTTTTCCTTTTCCTTAAAGGGGGGTTTGAGGGGGTACACGTTTTTTGGATTATATAAATTGTGCTTTGAGAATTTACTAATCTCTTTTAGATTTGTCCTAAGAGAGGTCTTGCCTGACTTGAAGATTCCACATTATGGAGTCCATTTGTAGAAATCTAAGATGGGAAATGAAGTGGAAGTGTTCCATATATTTTGCAGAATTGAGCCAATTTATCCTGTTTACCAGGATTTCACAGATTGACCCTGGGAAAAGAATCCTTGACATTTTTAGTCCCTGCTCTTTGAGACCACATTTCTTTGTCTGGTTTGCAGCTTGGACAGTCTGTGTCACCCCTTTAACTAGGCTGCTTTAATTCAAACTGTGAGATGGATGTCTTGGTAGAATTTGAATTCACTTGCTTCGAAATAAAACACACACACTCTGTGCCCACTGCTTGCTTTTGTTGCTATGGAGACCCAATCAATTGAGCAGAGGTGGATGGTTGATGAATAATTATCATTAAAAAAAAAATTTAAAAAGCACAAGCCCGCAGACACAGAAAGAGATACATCCACATGTGCACACATCTGAAAGTTCATTACCTGCGTGGACTCTGACTACAGTGTCGGTATCCCGGGGAGCCCCTGATTAGTGCAGCAATGCAACTTCCTGTGTGGCCTGCAGCTCACGGACATGGATGAGGTTTCTACAGAGCGAGGCGGAGGGGGGCTGATAAAGAAACGGTTTGTGTGTGTGTGTGTGTGTGAGATCAAACCCCTGAGGCCTGACATGGGTTTGAGAGGCACAGCGGGGGCTCTATCCTGCCCCCAAATGCTGACATACCCTCCACCCCACCCCTGCTACACACATTCACATGTACACGGAGGGAAACCCACTCTGATTTCCTGCTATTACGCCCCATTAAAGCAGCTGTCAGTCCAAAGCCAGATGAGAGGCTGACACAGATGAGGAAATATCTCCAGAGGCTTGAAAGCAGCCCAGAGGTTCTGGACTTGCAGTGGCGTTTAGTCTTGTTTAAATCTGGCCTAAACCTGAAGGCAGTTGATATTTACATAACACTGCAAGCCGCAGCAGAGCCTCACTGTTGCTGCAACGTTTTACTTCGTTTCTCACTCTGGTGCCATTAAATCGAAACCCACATGTTGCGTCAATAAAATAAAAGGATTTATGAGAGGTTGATTTTGTTTACCATTTAAAGGATACGCTTTGCTGTCTGATCTGCTTCACACCGAAAATATTAGATAAATGTCACTGTCATATCTGTCTCGGAGGCTTCAAAGCCGCCATATCTGTTAGACAGTAAATATTTTTAAACTGAAAAAACTGGTAAAAATGTGGGTCATAGCATGCCTTCACCTTGTGATCACTTTTAAACTAAGACACCATGATGTAAACCGGTAGCTTTGCATCACATGAAGATTTTACCCATTTCACCTCAGAAATTCAAACATGGAACATGAGATAAAAGTCCAACAAGTGAAATATGGGACAGACAGCTATAAAGCCAGCTTATATTGATTTTTGTACTTCTACAACAGCAGCTTGATTTATCTGCCCAATTTTTAATTCATAACTGAATTCATCTACACATGCAAAAACTCTGGCATGAATACAGCTGCACCCATAGCTGTGATATCCCTCTCGGGGCCCTCGGTGACTTTGTCTACACTGCACACAGCTATGTAATTATTTCAGCAAGCATTCGGAATCCAGGCAGATTTAGAGCAACAAATATTTAGTCTATGAAATTGATGGTCATTTTCTCAGCAAAAATTATGTTTCTCTGACTAACTTCTCACAGGTGTATAACTAGCTACCTCTTTATGTTTTAAGTAAACCAGGCATGCCCACATTTTGACTGCTGGTCAAACAACAAAAGCCGCTGACGTATCTCACCTTGGTCTTCCAATAAAAGTGACTGCGATTCGCCAGTGCTTTCAGACCTTCAAAACTTTTTATCAATACAAATATCCATCAAATTGAATCCAAATTAAGATCAGTCTCACAGTTCTCCAGTGACTTATCAGCTTCACCAAAAACGCAACAGTATGAATGAAAAAAGTTGAGGTGCACAATCATTCGAGAGCTTGATTCTATTTTACGTTATGTGTATTTAATCCGTGTCTGTCACAATCCAGAGGTCAGAACGGGTCATGTCAAATTTGACCATGCTGCATTAGTGCAAACACAATTCTTAATTTTTTTATTAAAAAAGAATAATAGCACAATGACTGGCAGCTGCTCAAAGTGAATAAATAAACAGAAATTTAAGTGGCTATTTCTGTGTGCTTTAGTGTGTTGTTGTGTCTCTGAGGGTGACTGAGTTTGAAGAAAGATCATCTGTATGCACATTCATGCTAATGTGCATTTAAATGCCTCGCGTGTACGCTTTCATATTCTACATCATAAGTCTGCCCGTGTTACAGTATGCAATTACATGCTTTGGTGAGTGTGTGTGCGTGTGTGTTTCAGTTTGGACAGAAGTCATTCACTTCAGAAACATGCTGACCAGACTCTCGGGGCGGTCTAATTGCCGGGTCTGGAAGCCTGAGGGTGTGGGTCGGAGGACAACTAATTGCCGGTGATTATAAACCTCAGAGTGGTGGCTTGGTGTCAGGTTTTGATCAGACAAACACCAAAGTTCCCTCGCAGCTCCATGAACTTACACACATATATAGTGATAGGCACGTGTGTCTATAAACCTGCTCCATGCTTCTGGACATAACTTTATTATGTTGTGGTTGAAGCGAACCCAATTTAACCTCAGGTACCACACACACAAGTACGTACACACACACACACACAGACAGGATAAAATATCTTCCAGAGATTTTAACAGCAGTGGAGATATTTTAAAAAATGTATGAATATTCGATTTTAAAATTATATTGCTGAAAATATTAGATTTCTCCTCTCCTGCTTTATTTGAAATGAGGACTGTTTCTTATTTTAACAATGATGATGATAATGGCAGTATAGCAGTGGCTACAATTAGTCAGAATATATAAAGGCCATTGTTTTGTTTTTTAATATATGGGCTACATATCTGTCATTGAAGGAATTAAGGAGAATAAGGTCAAACGCAATAGAGCCACCTTGCATTGCACTTAACACTCTGTGCCCCTCTGGGAACCGTCTAAACGTGGATAACTGCACATTCAAACGGGCATTTCCGGTGATTTCGTTAGTCTCGCGTGTCTCTCAAACTGATTTAAAAAAAAAAAGCGCGCGCCACGTGGCACGTGGACCTTTAAGCGAGTTATTAAGTGGAAAGCACAGTGTTTGAGGAGGGATAGAGTGGGTTTTGGGGGGGGCAGACCTCCGAAATGTGCTAGCCAAAACGGGGGATGTCAACAAGAGAAAAAGCTAATATGACCCAAACGGCAGACGATGGTGAGATGGTGAATAAAAACAATAAAACGAATAACCTTACCTAACCTAAAAAAAATATATCAAGCTGCTATTCCAGGCCTCGTTTACCCAGACTACAATGCCGTCCTTTTTTAGCTCCTTCCGAGGATGTTGTGTTTTGGATAGCCACAACAAACCCGCGGATCTTTCAGCTCTTTACTGCGAGCAGAGATTTTTATTTGGATACACACTTTCAGCTTTTGAAAAGGCCTTTCAAGAGAACATGAGGCAGCCCACATCCATCTCAAAGGGCTCCACGGTTGCGTGTGTGTTAGTGTGTTTGCGTGTGTGTGTGTGTGTCAGAGAGAAAGAAAGAGAGAGGGAGAGGGAGCGGACGTGGTGTTTTGAAAACACAACCACAAACTTACCCTACCTGAAATAATCCATTTTACAGAAGATTTCTTTGTTTTTGATGTAGCAGCTGCTGTGCTGACGTAGCGACGTCCTGCACACCGAGCACTCGAGACAGCGCACGTGCCAGATCAGGTTGTTCACCTGCGGGATCAGAGCAGCCGTGTCACACAGCGGGACATACCTGCAATTATTTAGTTCGTTTCTTTTTTGCTAATCCGAGAAGATATCATAAAGGCGGACGAGATACAATTAGAGAATCAATTTCAGTTAAAAAATAAAAAAAATTTTTTTTATTCCCTCGCGCCATTTTGTCATATTGGAATTTGGCCTGATCGTTAGAATATTCATAGATTTGCCACGACTAATTATTAGATTGTGGCGTTTGTGTCTCTCCAGATCTTTTTAGTGTCAAATTTACAGCTGAATTTCGTCCCCATGGCGATAGTAGTTTTCGTTATTGGCTTAAACTCAACTAAATAATGATTTAATCAATGCAGGCCTGAATGTAATATTAGATATCTAAAATGAATGCTTCGCTGCTTGTGAGTTTTTTTTTTCCTGAAACGAGCTAAACAATTTTGTTCAGAGATAATAAAAACAATGCGAGTATTAAAAAAAATGTAGTTTGTTAAGCGATTTAGATTTGTTTATACATTTCCATACGACCCCCCAAACTGCCCACGTTATACTAAAATGTCTTTCCAAAATAATATTTGATTTTGGGCTCACATTAGAATAGGCCTATTAAAAATGTTTTCTTCTTTTTTTTGCTGAGCTTTTATTTCACGTGAACCTACAATTATCATAATGAATGTAATATTAAATTGGGGTCCATTTATTAAGACTAATAACAGCTTAACCAATCGTTTAAAATTAAAATCCAACATAAAAAGACTAGCATTCATTTTTTCAGAGCAGACCCAAAGAAGCCTTGAAAGTGAGACAAACTATGGATTTCATCGTGAGATATAGGTGGTTAAATTTCTCCATTATGTATTTGCAAATGATTTGATACTCATTAAATTTGTGACCATTGAAATAAATTCAACGTATTAATAAAGGACTAAATAAAAGAGAGTGATCTGAGACGCCCAAACAATATTTTAACCATGAAAATAAAGCTACATTTTTTCAGTCGGACTTAATAAATATCAATTTATTTATAATTAGATCTCTGAAATAATCCTTCTGCATAAAATGACTCAATCTTTCTATTAATTGTCGTTCCATTTCAATGTGAGCTTCCTCGGTCTTATCTGTTTTGCGACAAAAATGTGGTCGGATAATGGAGCGGTGATGTTCACGCTTCCTAAAAACACGTTTGCGCGCGGGGAACGAGTGTTTTGAGTGGCAGCACGCGAGCGCACGCGACAGGACAGGACGCACTGACAGTGAAGCTGGAAGACAGCAAAGGCCAAAACATTCCTGTTGTGTCTGCGGTCTCTCAAACGCAGCTAACGTTTCAGAATGGAGATAAGATCGTTCAGAATTAAAGCGCGGAGGTTATTGTTCATATTTCCACTTAGACATAGCTGTAGGTTGTTGTGATTGCAAGATTTACTAATATATAAGTATTGAGTTTGAGTAATTTAAGGAGCGCATTAAGTTGTCAAGACCCTTTTTATTCCAACACATCAGAGCAAACACAGTCTAATCCAAAATAAGCCAAAATGGCACCGTCTTTCTTTCCTGTTTTTTTTTGTGCAGAGGGGATTAGATCTGACTGTATTCGTGCAAACGCTTAGAGAAAAAAGAAAAGTCCATAAATGCTAATGTTTTGGACGGAAAAATATGATCGTCTGGAGAAAGAAAAAAAAACTTTTTTTTTATCCTAACCAATTCTAAGGAGTGGGGTTGTCCCCTCACCTTCAGCAAGTATCTGTCCAGGATCTCCAGCCCGCAGCTGGCGCACAGGTTCTTCCCGTTGGACGGCACCGAGCTGCTGGTGGAGGTGGGCGAGCACACGGAGGGGGTGGACGGTGTGCTGGGAGACGAACGGGTGTCCTCCCGCTCCATGTTGGACCGCTGCGATTCTCCGTCCGAGTGAGACTGAAAGAGGGCATGAGCACAGCTCAGTAACACACAGAGAGAAATCCTCCTCCGGCGCCGCGCCGCGTTTTGGAAATGTCGCCATTTTATCAATACTGTGGCAATCCGCGCATGCTGCACAATTTAAAAAATATATATATATTTGATCCTACTGATGCGCGCGTGCCAAACGGTCATTTTACGCGCGCCGGATGATCCATGCATTTGAAAACATAAACAGGGCGTAAAGCTCTCACCATCGGTGGGTGTTTCGAGTCCAGTGTGCAGCGCGGGGCTCCCGGTTTGCTCTGCTGCTCGGAACAGATCACCTACAAGAAAACGTGCAGCAAACGGCAGGTCTTCATCAGTTTCCCGATCTCTACTTCAGCTGATAAATCCTCTGGAGACATTTGCGGACAGCTCTTCAGGGCGACTCCTATATAAAGTAGTCCTGACAATAAACCCCGCTTAAAACTGTTAAAAGGGCCCCCGCAACAAAAGGCATATTTTAATGAAGCTATTTCAATTTGGATTGATTTTTCCCTGCCCTTAAACCCATGCCTCTCAGAATAATAGTATTTTCTTCGCAATCCAGGACACCAGAGGGGAGGGAGGGGGGAACAACTACCTGTAATTACAAATAGCTCGAAACGCTGTGGATAAGAGGGACCCGGAGTGTCAATTTCAACTGTCAATCAGGAAAAGGCAACGGGTCACCCACAGAATTGCAAATTTGATTTTTAATGGCTGTAATTAAAATCTAATTCTCTTCAGGCGGACTGGGAGCGCTGGAGAGAGGCTCGCGGACCGCAAATCACGCTATTCATAACAGAGAGGCGTGTGCCTCTTCACAGCGGCTGGCGCGTGCAGCTGATCTCAGTACACAAGCGGTGATTCTTGTGACATCACAGAAAAGCAGAGAGGGGAAAAAACGGATCTCACGCACGGTGCTGCTGCGGGATGCAAATAAACCCAAATGCGCATTTTTGACGCGAACGGACATCCGTGGTCCGGAACGATAAACGGTTTGTTTACCAAAACACTCCACCTTAAGGCTGCGTGCGTGCAAAGTTCCAGCGCACAGAATGTATGTCATCACACAAACGAAAGCTTGGTTTGAACTAAAAGGCCCTAAATACAGGGGTAGGACAACTGTTTAACCTTTTTACGCACAAATAGTTCCCAAAGTTTTAGTACCTGCTTCGTCGGAATGCCCTCGGACAGAATCTTGTTTCCCTCTGAAAGAGGGGACAAAACTTCATTTTTCCAGTACATGAACCCCTGGAGTCTCACAGCGCGCGGTGTCTCCAAACTCGCTGCCTGGAATCAGGGGAAGAGTCGGCGCAGGGCGTCAAATCCCGTATCATCCGTACCATGTATGGACTCAGGTGGAGACTGGCTTGGTTTTAACGCAGAGCGTTTTCTTTCCCTTTAACGCTGTACGCGCAACAGAACTACCGAAAAAGAAGCCAGACACAGAACGAGGGGCTGCTTGCCGCTTTTCAGAGAGCATTTAGAGCAGAAAGATTTCTTCCTTCGCCCCCCTCTCCCCCTCCCCTCCCAACCTCTCTGCAGTTTGGAGAAGGATTCTGTCTGCAGGGAGCTAATCGAACGGAGGGGCAGTCAGCGTTTACTCCGATGCTTCGGGAGAGATTTGGAGACCAGAGCGCAAAAAGGCAGAGAACCAGAGTGTCTCTGCAGAGCTGCAGTGAAAGTTTGCGCCGCTCTCCGGCCTGCCTTATAAGAAGGGGGGAGGGTGAGGAAAGACTTTCAGATGCGTGAGAAGGGAGGACGCAGTTTGGAACAGTTGTGACAGAAACTCACTCAAAAGTCTGCAGCTGCATGTTTCATATCTCAAATATTCACAGCAGCGCACGCGGAAGTATTGATGTTTACACTCCTGCCAATCATAGGCTACCGGAAACACACAACTCCCGACGAGTGCACAGGCATCAACGTAAAGATTCCATTTGTGCGTGAGCCCTTTTGAGACCATTTCTTATTCACAGTTAGTTTTTCGTTGAAGGCCTAAACGTTAACACAAATGAGAACGGTGCTGATCATAATGCAACAGGACAATTTGAGTCTGGACTTATTCAAATTCCATAAGGAAAAAAATGACGTAGTAATCCATTCATTGAAATCCACATGCAAAGCACAGTACAGAACAGTGATTTAATGATAACTACTCTTGAGTTTTAAATAAATAAAATTAAATCAAATAAAAAATTAAAACGCATGAAAAGGCCCTAAAGAGAAGGAGCTTGTAGTTTGCGATAAAAATAACCTTGTTCTTCTATTTTTCTTTAATTCTATGTGTTATGTTTCTGTAACTGTTGTTTGCACGATTAAAGAAATAAAGTAATTTAAGCCCACGGTGCACGACTTCATGAACATCTAACTAGACTAAATCCTTCCAAAAAACAGAGGGATCTTTAAACGAAAGGAAAGACTGGTAATAACAGCATAGGCTGCTCCACCACTGATCCATCGAACAGTCCGAAAATATCCCGCAAATATGCGCAAAACGAGTCAGAAACCATGCAACAAAAAAAGGAAAGAAAATGAAGACTTATCTAATGCGCCTCCAAGAAAGGTCCGTTTCCACCGAAATGTGTTTGAGGCCTTTTATTGATCACAAATACGTTGAACCGGTGGATCATTTCACAACATATAAATTCTAAGAACGATTTGCTGATGTTAAGAGGTAGAAAATTTAACTTCTCCCTTTAAAATGTCTTCTTTCTGTGCGGATTCCAGTCCTCCTGCAACAATGGGATGTGTGAGGTAAACCTGCTTGTTGGCTGTCAGAAAGACTATAGTGGGCAACTGTGCCCCCAGGTAACTAAATCGCATAGAAAAATGTATTTTGGTTGGTTCCCACTGCAGGTTGAACCTGATGAAAAACAAAACAAAACTGAGCTCTCAGGTTAAAGTACCATGTTCAACCATGACCACAAACGGAATTGAAAACCAACCCTTAAACTAAATGTTTCACTGCAGCAGTATGAGAACCAACTAACGGTTAAGGCTAATTACAGGGACTGCACACATTTTAGAATGCATGCAATATTTATTATCTCTGGGGCAAAAAGAAAACTGAACATCACAAAGCAAAAAAATAGCAAACACTGTCAGCCAATTATAACCAGTAGGCTTATTTCTGTTTTTCTTAAAAATACATTTCTTATGGTTTTAGGGGCTCGGATGAGATGAAGATGGATCACCTTTTAGGGAGTAATCCTTTTGATTATGAAAGCTTACTATTTATGAATCATGCCATTGAATCTGAACAGCCAAGTGATAGAAACACATTGGAGATGTGGTCATTAAACTTTAATTGAAAAACTAAAGTAATAAGATCAGAGCCTAGGAAAATAAGAAAAAAAAAGTATGTGCATGAAACCAATAAATCCTGAATCCTATGGGAAGGGGGAAAAAATACAACTAATACATTTTATAAAAGCTAAATAAATAAAATACTTAGACGATAAGGGTCACAATGTGGCTTGTAGCTTACTATTTTTATTCTACTGGTACAGGCCGATGGCAAGTCTTGTAAATAAGGTCGGACTGAAAAGTTAGGCCTCCGAAAATTCTTTTCTGAAACATCCTGACTTCCAAATAAGAAGATGTGAACCACAGGCCCCTCAGCAGCCTGTTAGCTGAGTATTGTGTATTGTGTGTGCCAACTTTCACAGCAGTTGGGTGGCGGCCATGAGTCCGACTGAGTCACTGCAAAGAGATTGTGGCCTGAATTAACCGGCCCCTCAAAAAAAAAAAAAAACATTTTCAGGACTTCATCATGATCATCATCATCATCACAATCATTGTTAAAATCTGGCTGTTGTTGTTGTTTCGCTGCTTCGGCTTCCAAATCCCCCTCTCCGATCCCAGGTGTGAATAGTCTGGAGCAGAAACAGTCTGCGTGGAGGTGGGCGGCTGAGCTGCTGTAAACAGGGACAAGTAGGGCTCCGGAAAAAAGCGTAGGATGGGTCATCTCCTAAACTTTCGGAAGGGCCTGCTCTGGTTACTGTGGTGCGATTTGGAGTAGGGCTCCCAGCGCTTCTTCTCCGGTGGCTTGTTGTAAACGTAGGCCGAGGGGCCCGAGTAGTTATCGTCGGGATTGTCCTCCATCATCTGGAGCTTGGCCTCGATGGCACGAATCTTAGCACTGGTGCTAGAGGGGGGGAAAAAAAAACAAAAGCAGAGAGAGAGGATTTTAAAAGAGAGGATAAGGAGGGAATGAGAGGATGAGGGACATGGGGGGGGGGGGGGGGAAATCTGTTGGCGCTCATGGCGCAGGAGATCAACAGCCCTGCTGGACGGACAGCGGAGAAAAGCTTCCATTTAAATGGTGGAACACAACATGTAGGAGCAAGTGAGAGTAGATGGCAGGAAAAATTGTAGTGCTTGAGAGGGAGAGTGAAGGAGGGAATGAGTAAGTGTGGGAGAGAAGTATCTAGAAAGGAGCAGAATGAAAGAAGAGTGCGGGCATCAGGGGAAAATCAGAAGTTCGCATTTCCTCTCATGTGTGGCGTGGAGAGAATGATGTTGTGAAGTGAAGTTTACACTAGAGGCAAAGTGTGCAACCTTTTCCACAGAAGAACCTGATAGCTGACAGTTTGGGACTCACTCAGGACTGGATTGGTTTGAGCAGACACTTCGCACCACGCGCCGGCCTGACACAGGCTCCGTTTGGTTGTTGCGTACACGACGTGAGTGTGTGTGAAAAGGGGCTGCGCGTGGAGCCACATTAATGGAACATCTTGGAATTTGCTTTGACAGTACTTCAACACTTACACCCAGATGGTTCTGGAGCCAGAGTGTGGGTCCAGCTGCACTCAGATGAACTCAGCCTGAGCTGTGGTGAGAGCAAAAAAGCCCACCAGTTCTCTTGTTACAACTTCAGGACCAAGCCTGAGGACAGTGGGGGATATGTTAGCGTATTTGTGCTGCCTCAGTTAAGTCTCAGTGTGCTGAAGTGGCATCTGACCACGTCTGAGGTATAAAAGCTGAAGTCTGGAAAGTTTCCACCTGGCCCTTGCAGAGTGAAGTGAACGAGGAGCTTTGATTCTTGGTTTTAAAAGCTTATAGAAATTCCTGCAAAAAGCCACCAAGTTCAGATGCTTAAAGAAAAATGATACTTTAACAGTTACTGTTTGGTTCAAACTTCTCAAAGAACGATATGACACTTAAAAAATGTTTTTTTTTTTTTGTACAAACTAAAGCGATTAAAAAGTGAGTTTAGTGCATTGGAAGTTGTCTGAATTCAGTATGATTTCAGTGGCCATGCTATTTGTAACGAGTAATAAGACAAATGATGACGTGGGTGGGGATCCCACCCATGACCTTTATAATGAAAAGCCTGCACCTCACCAATTAAGCTAACTAGCACTTGCTGAACAAATACACACGTTGCACGCTTAATTTGCTCAAATTATGGGGATGCAGCCAGACGCCCGTCCAAATAAATTCACCGCGTGACGTAAAATAGAACAGCAAGTCAAATTTTCGTGTACATTTTTATGAATGGCAAGAACTGTCCGTTTTTATTTCAGTTCAATAACGCAGAGTAACTACTGTTTGCAGACAAAGTGGAAATAAAAAGGCTTGCTCTTATTTTAAAAGACAGGGGATTTGAAATGTGGTCATGACCACGCTTTAAATAACCATGAAACGCTAAAACAGAGCCGCAGCATGGCCACGATGATGAGATGATGCGTTTGACATGGTAAAACTATGGAACAATAGCTTCATGAGTAAACATGTTAAAGTGAAAGCAGCATGTAAAAAGTTAAAATAAGTTAAAATCGTGAGCGTAATGGTGTCGGTGTGTGTGTTTGGTGCCAACCTGAGGTGGCTGGTTGTTATGGATCCTGCTTCTCCTGAGCCACTGCTCGACGGCTCCAGGCTTGGAGGCATCGTCTTCTCATTGCGGAAACCTTCAAACCTCTGTAAACAATACAGAGTGAGCGGGAAAGAAAAAAAGACAGCAAGAAAGAAAGAAAAAAATGACGCACACAGTTGGAGGGAGACAAACAAAAGGAGTAAAATAACAAGAGGGCACACACATGAGGACAGCCGCACATTACATCAATAAAAAGAAGCCGTCAGTGAGGTAGAATCTGCTCAGTTTTACGAATTTTACGTTTATAGTAAGAGAGAATCACATCAACCTGACATTAAGAAACCACCAGACCAAACAATAAATACAGACAGCAGCTCTCTGGAGAAGCAAAATGAGTTCTCTCCCACAAATATGAATGTCATTAAACATTTGATTTGAAGATGTTTGTATCTGTTTGAGCAGACAGTAACCAAGCCGGAGCGTGTCCAGCTCATAATCACACCCTAAGGGACGAGGAAGGATAAAGTGGGACCAGCTGATGAGCAACAACCAACATCTGCACTCATTCCTTTAAAAACCACCTTCCAACCACCTCCAACAGCCAACACAGAGTTCTTGTAACCTGTGGAGAAAAAAAAGGGGGAAAAAAAAAGAAAGAAATCATAGTCAAATAACAGTGATAATATCCAGAGCCTGCTGCAGCAGCTTCCATTAACAGAAATACAATGCTTCACAATCATCTGACAAAACTGCAGCTGGAACAGCATGAAGTAAAGTGACATAAGAGCACAACCATACACACGAGTTTTACATACGGCCATGACATAAACAACATGTATAGCCAAGAATAAGTGTAAAACAATGACCATTCCACCAGCCAGGACCCTTCCCTTCCACCTATTCCTAAAGGCATGTGGCCGGAATGCACAGCGATCTGCATAGAGCCAGTAAGGCCATACTGAACCAGTAAACAATCCAAGCCTACGTAATGGGAAAGCCAGGACTAAATATGTCTTGTTGTTTGGTTAAACCACAGTGTGGTAACAATCTTTCAACAGTTGTTCTATATTGTACAGCAGATGAGCCAATCTTCTAAATGAAGGTGGTGAATAAGTAATCTTATAACCCCATTGCATCAATGTGATAGGTGGACTTTAGTATCAGAAACATTTTTAATGAACAATTGAAGTACATCATGTGAGAAATAGTTAGTGATATAGTTTGCGTCAGGCTGTTCTAGGTAATAGTTTGAATTCTAACAGCAGAACAATGAGAAAAACATCGCCTGCTCTGGCCGGTGGAGCTGTTGCATCAGAGCAGACTGGGTGTCTCTGGAGGGACTGGGCTCCTGGCCTGTTTCATTATTACTGATAAACACACAGAAGCTAATTGACTAGCTTTTTGATGATTATGAATAGTTTATAGACAATCTAATTATTTGCTAGATATTTTCCATTTCTTAGAAAACAAATTAAATCTGCAAATAAGACATCCCATCTCTTTCCCAAGTCCAAAAAATGCACACTGGATGAACTGATCCTTCAAAATCCAGTCATGGTGTGAATATGAACGGAGTCATTTTTATTGGTTTTAGCCCTGTAATGGAAATGTGACCTCCTGGCTAAAGGTAGCAAGCCTCAGCACCTTTTCCCTAACTGAATAGGATAAAGCAGTTATAGAATAAATGAATGGAAGTGTTACAAATACAGTATCATATGAGTACAATAAATGCTCATATGAGTGATTTCCTCTTTGTCAAAGACATGCGATAAAGACGAGTTGCAAGCTTTAATGGCACCATGTTTTGTTTTGTACCACTCTGTGTCTTCTAGATCTTTTCAATTTTTCATGCTAAAAACTGGCAGTGGCAAAAATCAGGTCCACTTTCAACACCTGGAGAACCGGGGCACCACTTCAACGCAAGGCCCTGGGCCATGTGTGGCCTCTTTAAACAAACATCACATCACTGAGGTGGGGGTGATCTGGAACTAAGTCAACACTACGAACTGAATCACTATAAAGACACACAACCTGTGAAATCCTCCCAGGGTGAAACCACAAAGAAAAACATGTTCAAGTATTGACTTTAGAATTTGGTATAATGACGAAACATGTTGTAGTAGCTGCGTTGGATTCTATCTTCTACTGTAAGACGCATTTGATTACAACGGTGTAAAAATTGGTGTTCTCTCACAGAATCTAAGCTGTGTATTTCTGCATAAAGAACAGCTAACAATATGTATTTGTCAAAGCATGATTAAAGACAGCCATTATTTTTGGTTGGAATATTGGACAGAGTCCAGTGCCTATGAATCTGTGAGCAGATTTATCGAACGGCATGTTGTCAAAGAGGCAGCAGGGTCGACCTCACCTCACATCTCTACAGTATCTATGTGCGTGTGTGTGTGTGTGTGTGTGTGCGTGCGTGCGTGCGTGTGTAGGGCGTGAGTCGTCTCTATGCAGGATATCCCTTCATCCTTCGTCAAAAGGCTGTCTATTGTTAAGTCACAAGCATAAGCTGTGCTGGGATCTCTGTGCTCTCTGTCAATAAGATCCTGCTTCAGTGTTATCAAAATAAAAACACATTCAAATGCACGATTATCATCTTAAACCTCACGTCAGATAAAAGATTTGCTTTCATCAGTGTCTGTGGACTGAGTTTTTTTCTCTTCTCCAAGCCTTTCAGTCTTGTTTCTACTTATAAAAATAGATGGTAAAAGGTTTGGACATCTACTGACTTTAAATGCATGTTGTGTAATGCATGTAGTGTCTGCAGCCACAGTCACTCGTTCATGTGTAGAGGGTTGCTTGACACTTACCCTCACCTGAGCGTGCGCCCAGCGCACAACCAGCTTTTTGGATAAAGCTAGCTTCCCATTTAAGCACTGGATCGCTCTTTCTGCCTCCTGCCGGCATCCACACAAACACATATTAAATGTCAGCACAAGAGAAACAGAGGGACAGATTCCTTTAAAATCAAGTCTAAAAATCAGGCTGGTTAATTGCGACAAAGTCATTAAATCATTAGCCCTCACAATAGAGAGATAGAAGAAATAATGATGGGCCTCTCTGGAGTGTGTGTGTGTGTGTCTCTGTGGTAATGCGAAGCTTTGTCTAATCAAACATGGCTTTTATGCTAAATTACATTTATAAAGTTCTTTATCCAACTATGTCTACATGCAACTGTGTGTGAGTGTGTAAGAAAAACACTGACTTCCTCTGCATATTCCTGTTGGGAGGGCTTCATATCCCACTGATGGACACTAGCTGTGAAACTAGATGCTTATCATGGTCCCCAGGCACACTCCACAGCAAATACTGCCTGCTGAACCTGTGAAGCTGCGTGCACTCTGCTTATGCCTCATTATTGTCCCCTTTTTCTAACCCTAACTCGCTACACTTCAGTAAGCACATGTAGGCTAGAATCATTACATAAATGTAATAATAAAATGACTAGCAATGATTTTCTGGTGGATGAAGGGGCTTTTCACCCAAAAAAAAAGCTTTATTAAAAACATCTGAAGTGTGTAACTGGTGTAGTAGATTTAGCTAAATGAATGAAAAACGTACCTCTCTGGTGCTGAAGTTGACAAAGCAGTAGCCCCGTGGTTGCCCCTCCAAAGGCCCAGACTTGTGAAACAGGAAGTCAAACTGTTTCACCTTGCCAAACTTCTCCAGCAACTTTATGAGGTGATACCTGTCGAGACAGGAATGGTGTAAAAGGTGTGTGTCATTTTGAACCTTTGGAGGAAAAAAATTGGCCCCCATCGGGCCTAATCTTGATGAACAGCGTGAACTAAGCGGTTAAACTGTCAGGTGGGCCGGCGGCTCCACAGCCACTCTGCCACTGTTCGGCCTGTGAATCTGTCATGTGGGGCTAATGAGAATGGCAGCTTTCTCTCCTTGACACCTTTTTAGCAGCAGGCCAGCTGGTGTGGCCGGCCAGTGACAGTAAATCTCTTATTAAGACAATGCTGAGGATACAGTAGCCGGACAATGAGGGAATAAAACAGAGGAAGCCTCAAATGCCCCCCCTGAGCACCGGAGTTCTGCACAAACAACCTCCGTTGACTGTGTGGAGCTGCTGGGGACTGCTGCGCTGTGGATGACGACAGATATTTGCTCACTGAAGAGCTATGCAGTGTGCGTGTCACTGACCATCAGCAGCCATGGGAAAAGAATATTTCTCCAAGAGCAAAGAACAGAGCAATGAGTTCAGGGTCAACTTGGAGAAGATATTTACTGGGGTGTCTATGAAGGATCAGGGAAATGGTTACACACTTCAACAAACAGGACCTAAAAGACTCATTCAGTGTAATGTAAAATAATACTAAAGGAATAGGAAGATTTTTTTTTTTAATAAAAACAATCTAATAATTCACGTAACCAACTGTGTCATTAATGATAAAAAATGATCTGCCACAAATGAGATCAAATGTGCTATATAACTTTTTTTTTAGTGGCGTCCACAGAAGCTAATGGATCTCAACGTCTGAAACAAAACTCGTATAAAAACGTTGAGCGCAAAAGATTTTTGGGGAGATCTCCCTATTTTTGTGCACCTTGAGTACAGCTGCTTCACAGCTCCCTTTCATCGCCCACGTAGCTCACAGTGCAGTCGCGCCGTCCAGCTGTGCTCCCAGCGCTTCCCATCCCAACTCTGCGTTTGGTCATTTACATTTTTTCCTCTGTTATAATTGGCAGAGAATAATCAGCTCGGATATAATCAGCTAGTTGCAGTTGTGCAATGGGATCAACCAGCTGTGAGACCAATGTGCTCTTTAACCACACATGCAGGATTTAAAAGTGCAAAGGCCTCATATGAGGAGTTCTTTACGCATCTTTGTTTTGTCATAATCGCCTGTTTGTTTGTTTGTTTGTTTTTTTTTGCCTAAAAAGAGAAGTCCAACACATCAGCAAACACCTTCCCATGTCCTTGTGTAACTGTTCAGGCGTCAGAGTGACCTCAGGTGCTTTGTGTAACTTTTCAGAAGAAATTATTGCTGCTCTCTTTTATTGTTCAGGCGCCTGTTATTTTTAAAGCTTCAAGTGGTTTGTGTGTGTGTGTGTGTGTGTGTGTGTAAAAGTGGCCGTATGACGTGCCCACA
This sequence comes from Menidia beryllina, assembly GCA_013363375.1. Lineage (NCBI taxonomy): Eukaryota > Metazoa > Chordata > Actinopteri > Atheriniformes > Atherinopsidae > Menidia > Menidia beryllina. The sequence continues at coordinate 5,500,591 of JABUIW010000124.1, read as the reverse complement.
CAATTGTGCATTCATGTGTTTGAATGGGATTCGGTGGTGGATGCTGAGGAGGTAGTGTGGATTTAAGCCACAGGTTGTGTTAATGTCTTCCACCCCTCTACGACTCCCCGGAGGTTTGTGCAGGCAAGCGAGAATTTCTGCTTTTCCCAGACAACACCCTGCACGCCTCCCATGTGGACGCGGCTCATCCTGCACCACTCGCACATACACAGAAAATTCTTTCGTGGCTGATCGTCGGATCGGCCATTTTTCTCATGCTCTGATAGGTTCACTTTAGTCTCAATGCGCAGCGGGCCAGGGGATTCATTGATCAGGGAGCAAGACCGCATTCCTTAAACTAAACTTATCTATCATAGGAGTTTGGTGCTTGCAGAGCCAAACGTATTGATGCTAACCCCCCCACCCCTCTCCAAATAAGTCACTTAAGAGGAAAGGACCGTTATAGTGCAGCCAAACACAACTAATTTACACATTGCAATATATAAAGTCGTATCTTCTGGTGATGCTGTACAGCCATGTTCTATTGCACAAGTGTTATTTTTGAGACAGATTATATAGCAGACACTCCAAGAACATTTCTGGATGCGAGCCGGCTGAACCACAATGGGCTGCTCCTCCTGGGGGTTGTAAAAACCACCAGAGGAAGAGGGGGAAGACAAGGGGGAGGAAAGGGAGGGAAAGGTGGGCAAAGGGAGAGTAAAGTTCAGGGAGGGGATGTTGACTGCAAGGTGAAAGGTGTAGGAGGAGGATTAGGATAAGGCAGGAGAAAGGAGGAGGTGAGAAGCCAGGTGAGAGAGATACAGGAGCTGAGAAGCAGAGAGGAGGAAGGAAGGAAAAGGGGGAGGCGCGAGTCCAGTCCAGAAAAAGATAAGACAAGAAGTTCGGTTGGGAAAAGAGCAGGTCAGAAGAAACTGTGGGGGTGATGTATGACTTTCTGGCAATGCAGCTACAGTCATGTGGTGAAAAAAAAAAAATCAGGACACTCTTTAATCTGGTGTCGGTACAAAACAAAAAAAAGAGGAAAGAAACTGGGCCTTATCAGGACAGAAACAACATGCTGTGTTTTAAATTGAGTATTTAGCTTCAATTTCCCCCGGGGCTATAAATAAAGTGTTTTACTGTTTCTCTTTTTATGTCTCTGTTCTTTTCTTCTTTTTAAGAGAGGCTGAATGGAGAAGCTCACCGATGTCTCCAATGGTCTCCTGTATTGGGCATCATTGGGGTGTTGAATGAGCCAGTTTCAGCTTTCCACGTCCCGGGCTACAGAACTCTTTGGTAGAAAGGGGAGTTCAGCTCTGTGGCTGCAAAACAAGCCCAAATAATCAACCTGCCACCTCTGCGCTCCACAGCTTCTCCTGGAATGCTGCGTTTGCCAGCATTAATTATCAAAAATAATTAATGACACATGTAGCTCTTCATCAAGAAGGGAGACTTTCTTTTCACAGGGCGGTGTTAAAGAGCACTGGGGAGAGCTTAGGTTGGTTATAAAACACAGATCCACAACGTTACATGTAACATGAGGTCCAGAGGGGGAACAAAGAGGAAGAGGGTGATGGATTACTACCAAGCAGGCAAAAGTTTAAAAACATGAATATGTGGTGAAAACTCTATTTCCACCTGCTTTGCGAGGTGTGTGTACAGAAGGAAATGTCTCACTTCATTTTTCTCGTTTTTACTGAAAACGTAAAGGACATGCAGAATCGTGATTACCATTTGCTTCTTTTGTTCGTTATTTTCCAAAAGGTTGCTACTGGCACAGAATGAAGATTAAAAGACAGAATGTTTTTTTCGTTGTTGTTTTTTTTATATTGGAGACCCAGTTTGGAGAATATATATAAATACTCTTCCCACAAAAAAAGCTTGTCATCAATCATAATATATGCCGGCTAACCTGGAAGTCCTATGGATGGCACATAATGAGCTAAAATGAAATGCTTCCCTCTTACATCATCAAATGGAAGTCCAAACAGAGCAGAAATGGGCGGGACCTCTGAGGATTAAGTGCATCTACTCTTGCACATTTTGATCTCAGCGGTTTGAGGTCTGAGCGAACGGTTTGGGTTCTCTGTATCTAAACACCTGATGCACTTTAGTCGAGCACATTGTTGTGCTGGGGGAGGGAATTTTGGCTCCCACGTGGGAGAATGTGGAGTGCCTGGTCTGAAACAATATCTAGGTTCCGTAGGTGGTGTGTTTCAAAGCAGCACGAACCAAGATTTTCCCAGCAGAACATGAAGCTCGCTGACACCTCTGAGCTTTTGGGACACTTTTTTCTTCAGAAAAACTGAAATGGGGGAAATAAACATTTGAAAAGTCAAAATAATAATCAATAAAAGTAAAAAAAATAAAATAAAACAGTCCAGTGGAAGCATTGATTTTTAATTATTTGTTTCAAATTGGAACACAGGTTGACGATGTGGACCTGTGTAACGCGAGGACTGTATCTCAGGCCTACATTCCTTCTTAACGCTCAATTTGGCTGACCGGGACAAACAGAGGGAGTCCTGAGAGCTCCATCCTGGAGCCAATTAATCTTCCCAATCAGCAACGGGGGCCACGGGCATTTCTCTTGTTTTCCCTCCATACTGTGAAGTGGTGGCCTATTCAGGGAGAAGTAGAGCAGAGCCGGGGAAAGGGAAGGAAACGCCTGTCTAGACGCCCACCAGAACTGTGGCCCGTACATTCTCCAGGAGCCCCCACGGGCGCAAAAACACACCCCTCGCCCTGACGAAAATACCTCCCCTCTGTTCCAAAATACATTGACATGAACTTATCAATCAAGCGCACGCACATCCACATCTCAGTGTGTGGGAGCATGATAGTGTGAAATGGCGTTCACAGACCTCTGTGTGTCGCAGCCTGCAGCTCAACCAGTTGCCATCATAACTTCAGCTGTGCATTTAGGTGTGCTTATACACACACACACACACACAGACACACAGACACACAGACACACACAGACACAGCTGTAGGTTGACACAGAGAGAGTAAACAGGGCAGGTGAGTGAGGAATGATTGTTGCTCCTTAGCAGAGCAGGTCTCCGCGCCTCACTGCCTCCCTTTCACACACCCGGCCCTGTCTGCTCTGTCTCAGCCTTTGACACCCTCACGCACAACACACACTGTTAATTAATCATACGCGTACACACAATATGCTGCCTCTCTACGAGTCAGACCCTGGCAGGTTCAAATATGATGCCTGAGGTTTGTAACATGGACTAAACAGTAGCAACTTGGTTAGTCGTCAACTAACATGCACGTGAAATGAGCTCTTCATTCAGCCATTCTTTAAAGCCAGCCATCATGTAATTAAACACCACAGCATTTGTAATTTTTTCCTGGTTACCCCTATGAAATTTGAAAAAAATGGGAAGGTTGGGAAATTGGTAAAAATAATTAATGACACATGTAAATGGGAAAAAATGGGAAGTTATCTTTTCAAGCTCATGCCGTGTTGTCATTCATTGCTCTGATGCTAACGTCCAAAACCAACATGGGTTAATAAGGCATCTGTACTTGTTTCCAACTATGTGAAGAAAACTCGGCCTGGCTGAGACCAGAAGTGGATTTACTTACTCTGTGATTTTGGGATCGATGTTACCTATCCACAAGCGGTTTCCGTCATGAGCCATGCTCTCTGAAATAATGGAGGCATTTTCGACAGTCTCGGCGGCAGACGACATGTGTCCTCTGTGGGCAGAAGAATAAAAGCGCTATTTACCAAGACAACGGGCAGAGGGAAATTTGCACCAAGCAGAGAAGACAATGTTGAAGTTTTGGAACGACAGCAATTCTACGAAAACAAAAATCAGCTCAAAAGCGTACCTCTGTGCCCTTTGGCTCATATATGTACCGGTAACCAGAAACTTTATGGAAGTAATGAGAACTGAGCAGAAACTCTGGCCACAAATCTGACCATGAACATTACAATTTTGAGTAACCAATCAAGCAGTCCTGCTTATATACAAGGGCCTAGCATGTAAATAGCTATTAAAGATAAGGGTGTTAGGGACATGTAGAACACATCAAATACTTTCTAATGTGATCATTTATTGTAAATAGACAGGGCAAACACTTTCTGTAAGGAAGCAAAGCAGGATCTGAAATCTGTCTCAAAGCAAAAACAGCTAAACTAAATCATTGCCTTTAAGATGGATCAACAGAATCTAGAATGGTAATAGAGCCCAAATAATAGAGTTGTAGGGGAAAAGATTGTTGGTGTGTGTAAAGGTGATTGGAGAAAATGTTTGGTTAGAGAGAATAAAGTCACAATACTGATAAATACTGGTATTTAACAAGAATAAAGTTAATATTTAGATGAAGGGAATAATACTAAGACGCTCAGCTTACATTTTAATTAGGATAAAATCAACAACATCTATACAACAGTATAGATTAACTAAAAAGACAGAAATTACTAGCAGAAAGCCTAGTGTGAACTGGTGATTTTTTTTTTATTGTCAACTAAAATAAACTTATTTGTAGATCAAAATTATGTCAGAAAACTGAAAATTAAGTAATGGGAATTGGAATGGGAGCTTTCATCTTTTAAAATGAGTATTAAAATACAGTACGATTAAGTATCAAAGAGAAATTATTAATATTGTACATTGCGTTAATGTGTAAAACAGTGAAGGTCAAAAAACCTAATGGGAACAGATATATGATCCATTTATAGTTTGGATATGATTTAATAGCAGTGAGCTATCTATACACTGTTTTCACAAGTTCCCATGGTGTCATAAACACTGACTTTGTGTTCAAAACTTTTATTTAAAAGACAGGATGAACAGATATGAAAAGTTGCTCAGAGTAAAAGTTGCCTTATCTTATGGCAGGCTGATCGACTGACTGCGTACTTATTTCATAGTGTCTAGTTTCTAAATAACCTTGGCCCAGCGGTCGGACCCTCCGTTCAAATGAGCTCAATCCATCATATTAACATACCGTTTAAAACCAGAAGTGAGTTGTAGCATGTAGCTCCCCTTATACCCGTTTACCTTGTTATGTCAAACGTCCTCTTCGGTAGCGACTCCTTTCACTTAACGTGTGATCGATCCCACTACTGGGATGCTTTAGCAACGTCAAAACAGCATTGTAATAATTTCAAACAACCGTTTTCCTTCCATATAACTTACTAAGGTAGCTAGCTCCGAAGGAAATCAGTCACAGTCCTAACGCCTGACAACAAAGGCGCAGGTTAATGTTGTAAGACGCTTGACGCTCTGTGGAATAGAGTGGAAGCAGTCGTTTTAATGTCTAGTATATCCCGTAATATTTATCTGCAAGTGCTTCAAAACTTTATCAGCTAACTCCGACCACCCGGTATGTTCCTTACAATGTTTCAAACAAACCTTTGCTCACAACAATCCAGAGGCGCTTGTTGATGACGTTATATGTGTCAACTTTTTTTCTAATGTTTCCACGAGTAGCTAGCATGCGTCTTCTGTAAAGACCCAACAGCTTTGAGTAAGTATGATTTGGGGAGTAATTTGGACTTTCGTTTCGCGTTTTATTAAGTTTGAACGCAACTCTCGAAAAACATGTTTAGACGTGCGTGGATGTCTTTATTTCGCGCTCGGTTTTAAGAGAAGACGAGAAAGACCTGCACGCACACCCCCAGTCAGTCAGTCGACCTTCACTTAGCTTTATTCACACAGTTTTGTAACTATTATACTAAATATGTCTTTGTGGATTTTATATTTCTGTGCCTTTAAATGATTTTTGTTGTTCTTATTATTTTAACTTTATAACGACAACATTGCAAAGGGACCATGTGTTAGAGGGTTTTGAAGCACTGAACTAATTAGTGTATAAAGTTAATTAAATTGATATTTTAAAGATAAGAGATGTGCTCATAGTTTAAAGATAGAAGGATATTCTATCCTTTGTAGAAAAATAACCTTGGGAGTGTTTTCTGACCTCGCACAAAATAAATACACAATTATTTAATCCTAATAATAACAACAACAATAATAATAACAATGATAATAATGATTATAAAAATAGGTGTTTTTATTTTTTATGAACTATGATAATAATAATAATAACTTATTTTGGCGATTTCAGTTCTAGATTTAGACTTTAGAAGGAGAAATTATTGATCATTTTAATCTCAGTAGTTGTTTAGATTGGGGAGTTATAGCCTCATTGTCTGATAAGGTGGAGCCATGCAGAACATCATCAGATACTCCACAATCTTATTTTCTGAGCTGAACAGAGGTAACATGCAGGCTCACCAGCTGCTGATGTTGCTGGGAGAAGCAGGGGTGTGTCTGCAGCTGCTGTGAAATCTGCAGGATATGACTCTACAGTATCCCACTGAACACCTGTGCCTCGCTTTTTCTGCTTGATTTCCTCTTTAAAGAGATCTGTCACCGTCCCACATCTTCTCCCATCAGCTCTGCCACATTGTGGCGTGTTGCGTTGGCTTGTCAGGAAACCTGCCAGCCGTGGATACCTTTTATGGGTTGGCATTGGAGGCGATAGTTTGATGTCTAGCCTAAATATTGCTATCAAAACATGTTTGAATTCTGGTACCTTTCCTCAGTATTCGATGGAGAAAAAGAGTTAGTAGTTTGGTTGTAGCTAAATTAGAGAAACTTAATGTTGTTTTTCAGATTTATGAGCCAAAGTTGAGTTGTGTCTTATTTGTCAAATGGTGGTTGTCTAAAAGGTTAGTCTTTTGTACCTTTTTATCTACTAATTTTCTGGCAGTAAAAACAAATACTTTATGTAGAAATAAAGTATATGAATATATTTTGTGTAATAGACTAATCTTTTATGACAGTGTTGCAAAATCTGATTTGTTGTGACTGTTGTTCACAGTTGTGAAACTGCAATGCATAATACCACATATTGGGACCTTAAGAATCAATTTAGAATCCCCAGTTTCCTCTTCAACCATACATCTAACTAAAATACCATTTTTTAAATCACTTGATATTTTCTGCAGTCTTCATGGGGGAGCAGGGAAAAAGCTTCTTGGTTGCTACTTAGATTAATTATTTATTTGTTTTACAATTTTTACTTTAAGTAGAGATTAGTTTTTAAAAATTCTGCAGGGCCAGATATTTAGAAAAAAATTCCCTTTGTGTCAGTAACTGATTGATTTAAACGACAGGGTGGTATGTCTCCCTCTCACAGGTAATAGTTGTAAACACTCGTCAGATAATAAGAGAGTGTCAGTCAGGCAGCAGCACAGCAGAACCTGTTACAGCCACTGACTCTGAAAGACAGACTTTAGTTTCTGTTTGTCTGTGTGGTCTTAAATAACTTGGCAGTCGTCCTCATTTTTGTGTGCACAGAGTCAGTGTCACAGTCGAGAGATCGTTTGCAAGGTGGGTGTGATCATTCCATAGAAAGGCAGGGGATGTTCTCATTCTCGGTTTCTTTTTTTCTTTTTTTTAATGGGAAGTTCCCATTCAGGAATGCCCAAACTACTGTGCGTGGGCTCAGCATGGACACGGTTTTATCATTTAGAATTGCATCGCAGCGGAACGTGTTGCGTGTCTGTATGTAGTGTAACCTGCAGCTGTGACACATTCAGGTAATCCAGATCATGAAATTTGAATTGATGAGCTATTATGCTCAGTTAAACATTAATTAACTATTTATCTGCTTTTCTTTATTCTACCAGACTTTATTTTCCTAATCAAACCAATTGAAACAAAGCATACTGTTTTCTTAGTTTTTCAAGAACCAAAAGAGTAATTCATCTGGAGCAACTGGAGGCTGCGTTGTCATTAATGAAATGTGGATTATATTCGATACACAGTCTGTGACACTAAACATCAATTTCCTTTTTTTTTTCTTTCTGTCGTCTCTTCCATTTTACTTTTCAAAAAAATTCCCCTCACCATCAGGATTGCGTGGAGATGGAAATGTGTTTTCACATTAGCTCTTTTTGTGTAGGGAAGTTTCAGTAACATTATTAAGCTTTGAAAAAATAAAATAAAAAAAGAAGAAGATATTCCTGGTTCCTCTTAAAAATGCTCATACATGAGTCAGTCTCATAAAGAAACTATGTGTCTATAAAAGTGATTTATATCTCCAAAGATAAATGCACGTTGACACTGGGAAAGAAATCCAGCAGATAAAATGAACCAATTATCATTGTATATTTTGAGAAGAAAAAAGAGCTCTTGGTACAGTGACAAGTTAGAAGATGTAGTTCTACCTCCTGCTGGCTGATATGAGCTATTACCTCCCTTTTGCTGAATAAAATCATTTCTGAATTCTTGTCTTTCCTATGTTTTCTTTACTCTTTTCAATACATTATCACTTACATTTCCCTCTTTGGGTTTTTGGTAGCTATGGCTTTGAATCATCTGAGCTTGCTACGACCTCTTCTTCATCCGTCCCTGGTGCGACATGTCAGGTGTCCCCTCCTGGCCTCACCCGGAGTCATCGTCAGACCTCCTTTGTACCTCGGCACCTCCCAACACCCTGCTGCTGCCTGCACCCGGCTCTATGCCACCAAGAAGTCAAAAGGTCAGTGGAAAAATCACAAACTCTGAAGATCTTCCACAGTTCAGCTGGCACACATGTGAGCCTGTTGATTGGATGTTATTTGTCTTAGATATTAGTCTCAGTCTTCTCCTCTCTCTTCTTCTTCCAAGCGAAGGCAAAGGGCCAGTCAGCTAAGGTGAACATTAATTCGGCTCTGGTGGAAGACATCATCAGTCTGGGTGAAGTGAAGGAAGACATGAGCGCTGTTCTCGGCGCGCTCAAAGATGACTTCACACGCAGCCTCAGCATCAGAACCTCGCCAGGTAGTCGGCTTGAGCTTCTTTTGGACTCTCTCTGACATTTTTGCCTGCATCTGTCTCCTTACATCACTGACTCACTCATTGTGTGTCTCGCGTGTTACCATTGAGGCAAGGCATGAATTATTCGTAAGTTGCTCTGCAGCAAACTGCTCACAGAAAGTGAAAAGTACATTTAGATAGGTGCACTAATATAAACTAGCTGTAAAATTAAGTTAAGCATGAGTTATGCCTTTTCTTTTTTTTAAACGTCACACTTTTACCATAAAGTATGACCCCAACTATCTGTGAAAAAAGCATTGATTCTGGTTGTTATTGCCCCAAAGAAATGTCTAAAAATGCAAAGTAATATTTTCCGGCCTTTTTTCCAACTGTAGATGTTAAAGCGTTAAAGTGGCCCACGGATAAGTTTGGGTTTGCATTTTAATAGATGAATAAATAATTACTGGATTGCAATGGGGTTTTTTTCTGCCATGTAATTCTTGGGCTCTGACTTGACACAGAAATACTGTTCAATTTTAGAAAAAAATTACATTTCCTTAAATTTCCCTAAAAATAAAGCAGTAATTTGCTAATACTGTAAACTTTCTGAGTTGACCAAAGTACAAAACCTTCTACTTCCATTAAAAAAAGGGAAAAAAGAAAACAGGCAAAGAAAAAAATACAGAGGATACTTAAAATGTATTTGGTTAATTCAAGATTGAAAGAATCTTTGTCAATACCTGTCAAGACAAAACTAATTAAGTTTGTGTTTTGTAGCAAGAATCTTCAGACTCTTTGTAAGAGGCATGATTCTCCAGTCTGAGTAATGACATTTGGAAATGATAAGAGTTCATAACCTAAAGATAAATCAAAGACAAATCCTTGCTTGCAGACTATACATTTATTATTCCTTGACCTGTTTTGTACTGAAGTACAAATCTGAAAACATTGTTTTATACTTGTGTGTATAATTTAATTCATTTACCAGAACTCTGACTTCACAGCATATCCTGTATTTTGTGTGTTCCTCAGCTTCACAAATGGCTCAGGGGCTTAATATGAGGTGATCCCCATGTGACCTTACCTTGACCCGGCTTTGGCCTATGTTTCCCCAACTATATCCAGGCCGTGACCCTTTGTCTCTGCGTTCTAACAAATACCAGCAGAGTTCTGGGAGTCGGGGTTGGGGTGTGTAATGGAAGCTCCCAAAGGACGAAGCAGCCGCCACAATCCCACTTCAAACTGAAATACTGTTGATTATTGATTCTTTTTAAACTTTTTTTTAACTTTCAGAAAAGCCTTTTGAATAGTCTTTACCTTTTACACAAAATGGAGGTGACATTAGAACCTTGAAATCAATTGAGCATACTTTTCCCTTTAATGATTAACCCCTGAGAACCCTGGCTTCCTTTTTTTTCCCCCCAACCATTTTTTCCTATCTCCATTCATAACTCAACACTTCTGAGTCATGCTCTGTGTTCAAACCCTCCCTGGTTGCTCCGGTCCAACAGTTCTCTGCTTCATGGTTCTGCTATGCTCATGTGACATTTTTCACAGTTTTCTACTTCATTTTTAGTTAACATTTCTTTTTGGGCCACAAAGAAACATTTGTTTTCTGGGCAGATCTCTTTTTCATCTCAACTCTTCTCTTTTACTCTTTGTTTTGTCTATTTTGCATCCATCCCTCCATGCTGTCATCCCTCCTGTCTTTTCCCTCAATCCATCTATCCCTAACTTCTCTCCTCCGGTCCCCTCATTCCTCTCTCCTCTGTCCAGCTGCACAGTAATCCAGGGAGGCAGCGGGACTTAGAGCTGACAGCAGAGATGAGATGGTGAAATGACGTCAGCTGTCCGAATGTGTGTGTGAGTGCGTGTGTGTGTGTGTGTCTCATGCAAGAGTGTGTTTGTTCCACGAACCTCTCATCTGGCAACCATTAAACCTATGAGAGAGTAGTGTGCGTTTGTGTGGTAATGACATGTACTGCCGTGTGTTGCTATGAGGGCTTATTTGCGTCTATTTTTGTTTGTGTGCGTCAGTAGTCAAACGCACAGGAGGAAATCAGACATACCGATTCATGAGGGATCAGGGATGCTTCCATCATCCTCTGATATGGGGGCATGGCTAAGAAACCAGGTCTATTTCACTGTATACAAATATTGTAAAGATCAACATTTTTAGCTTGACAAAACATCTAGAGTGCCTCTCCCCATTGCTTAAAAACAGTCCCCGTTAAAGCTCACTTATAAAGATACTCTTAGTTCTGAGGCAGCTTTGCCCTCAGAAAGACTCCCCTGGCTGCGTCCATGTCCAAAGGGGATGTGACTATTCACTGGACGGAGTAGATGTAGATATTTTCATGAAGTCGGCTCATGGGGTGGTAGGCCCAACAGTGTGGGGCATTTTAACACGAGAAACTGCACAAGTTGAATACAAAATCAAATACTGCAAAAAGTAGTGATTTTCATATTTAGTAACTTTTTTTTCTTTATCTTTTAGAGCTTTGCAAGTGTTAGCTTTTGTTCAGGTGTGTTTGATGATGGTTCCTCTGAATATAAGTGGTCTGTGTTTATAGCATGTTTAAATCAAAACAGTATTAAAGTGGCATTTTGTAATTATTCCAAAGCAGAAACAAACTGGAGCAAACGGCCACCTACCAAAGGTCTCCTTGTGAAGTTACAAAGTCCCCATCAACTCGGCAGCCTTCTTACAGTTGTTCATTCAACATCTACAGCAGCTCTTAAAAAGAATAAACTTTCTCCAGATTTCTGACAGCTTCTCTCTTTTTTTATTATCTCTGCCCATCTTTCCACCCCTTCCTGCTGCCTCCTCACCAGCCATCTTTAGCTCAAGAAATACCTCTGACTACCCTCTTTAAGCTCTTGCAGATGTGTTGATGCACAAAGACAGACATGCAGAGGGTAACAAATAGGGCCTTGGCTGGTCTGCAGGTAATCGGACATGTGAACTCAATGAGGGGAGACTGTATAATTGGCAGGCAGGTAAGAAGTGTAATGCAGCTGGTATCCATGCAATCACATCGTGCCAGCCTTTTTATTTCTAATATTAAGCGTCTGCATTAAATCTCTGATTGATGCATATTTTATTTTGCCCCCGAAATCAGATGATGAATTGATCTTATAGAGAAAATTGCACCACTGGCTCACCTCCCCTTCACCTCACTTTCCACACAGAGCACCAGCGAAGTCCCCATGGGGTAAAAGAAGGGAGGGAGTGATGTAAGGCAGAGGTGGAGAAGAAGGAAACAACTGCGTCTGAGGTTAGCCAGATGGAGGAGAAGAGAGGGACGGGTGGATGGAGCGAGGGAGAAGAGGAGAGGAGAGGAAGGGTCAGAAGTTAGCTTGTTTTGGCAAACTAACCTTTGTTTCTCTCAGTGTTTATGGTGAAAAGAGACAATAGATCATGGAAACTTTTTACAATCTGCCAGTGGCCTAACCTTTTTTTTTTTTTATTCTTAACATATGTAATTTGTGGCTTCTGCAGCACATTCCACTGTATGTCTGTTTGTTAGTATGAGTGAGTAAATGATCGACTTTGTTTTCATTAATCCTGTATTCAAGAGGCCCGATACCTGGATTTATGCTTAGAATATATGAGACCACTGTATCAATTAATATGTAACTGCCAAACAAGCTGCATAATGATGAATGCGTTGCTGAAAAAGTAAGTTAACAGTTGAAAGATACATTTTATAGTAAAAAAAAAATAGTAAAAAGGTACAGAAATCAAGAAAAATTGTAACTGAATCTATAAAGACTAAATCAAATATTCATGACCTGCAACCTGTGCATGCCCTGCACCTGGCAAGACCAAAACAACGCCTCAAATGTCTGCAGGGGTAAATAAATAAATTAAACCCTTCCACTGATCTGTATTTGTTTTTAGGGGCTCTGGATCATATTGTGGTGACGACTCAAGATGGGAAGTTCCCCCTCAACCAGCTGGGTCAGATCTCCATGAAGTCACCTCAGCTCATTATGGTCAACATGAGCAGCTTCCCTGAAGTAAGGCAATCACACCCGCTCGCACACACACACACACACACACACACACACACACACACACACACACACACACACACACACACGCAGCCGAACGCCAGGGCGCACACCAGCTCAGTTTCTTCCTACCGGTATCTGTTTGTCTCATACGGAGCAGCACGGAATAACTAAGCTTTGTAAAAATAATCCAAAGCGCAGACAGATAGATGGTGCTGGCAGAAGGAAAAGTGAGCCAGACCAGAACTGGAATCCCACATCACTCTGTAAATGAAACCTGACCTGCCTCTCTCTGTGCCCTGCGTCTCAGATGCTAATTGATTGATCACTCAAGGAGCCCTTTGTTCTGGGGTGAAAGATAGCAGCGACGTGTATGTGTGCACCGCACTGTGGTAGTGTCTGTGTGTGAGTTGTCACAGATAGGAAATGACCTCATTTTACCCCTAGGTTGGGAAGAAATTGATTATTTTTTTATTTCCCCCCCCGCCACCCCCAAGATTTGTCCAAGGGTGCGGCGGTGGCCTGAGTTTTTCTGGTAGTCTGGAAATTCAAAATCCTTTTTTGTTTTGTCTTCCTTCAGCATTATGAAATCATATACAAAATTTTGTCATTCTTTTCCGCCTTTGGTATCACTGGTGATTGCACCCACTGAGTATTGATTTCCCAATGTTTCTCATATCTGCTCCACTCTCCGTCTGCAGCTGTTCATAAGGTTCAAGTTCAATTTTTTTATTTTTTTCATTTTGCACATTCTTTGTACAATACACACTGGAAAAAAACGTATTATCACGTGTTAATAATTTGCGTCACAAATATACTAACAATGCTTTGACTGGAGGAATTCTAGGCCAACACCGGTACAGATGTTCCAGGCGGGCTGATGCTATTACACTGAAGAGAGGTGAACAGTTTTATGGTATTTCTGCCCTTGATCACGCTAACTTCAACTGAGCTCAAATTCTTTTCCACAAATTAATGAAAAACCGTATTTCACATGCCAGAGTCAGTGTAATTAAAGAAGGCTTAATAACTCAGTTATTTCACTTTCCAGTGTTTAGACCAGCAAAATGCTTTAATGGCAAATAAAACCAATGGTAAATATTTTTACTTAGTTTCAAAATCAATGCATTCCCCATTTTTTGGCTTCTCCATTCACTGATCCTATAAAATAATAGAAAACATTCTGATACCTGGCTAATATGTGTGCATTTTTTAGAAGTGCCTAAAAATGTGTGTCTACACATTTCTGATGGTGTTTCAGGATATGTATTTACAAGATCAGCCAAGTTCAGCGGAAAAGGAGGTAGGAATCATCCCGCCTCGCTTTGCGTTGATAGTGAATTGGCAGCACACCCATCAGAGAGCTGCCACGTGTGTGAACAAAGCAAACCCAATAAAAGCCCTTCAGGATTTTAGAAAATACAGAAAAATAACAACAAACATGTCACAGGACACATTTATAAAAATGCTTATAGGTACAGTCCAGTCCAACATGTCGTTTAATTCTATTTTCCAATAATAAGAGATTTCCAAAGAGTAAAATCTCCTGATCCTGTACAGGACATCTTGAGCATTGATGAAAGCAAACTGCACCCCTGCTTATCTTTGTAATTCTGTAACCTGCGTCAAGATTTAAAAGGCGTCACCCCACAGCTGTCAGAGAAATTTTGAGGCATTAACCAGATTTGATGAGCACTGCTGATATGTGAAGCGTTTTATTCTTTTTAGCACATTCTGTCGGGTTTTCGGAAATTCCTTCCTGTACCTTCTGTTTTCTTATCACCCCCCCGCTTTGGCCTGTGGTTTTGCTTGTTTTTCCTGCAGGTGAAACCACGTCACACTTACATAAAACAGTCAAATCCTGGTGTTTATCAACACTTAAAATCTAGAAATCCAGTTTTTAGTATGAATCACACTGAATGTTTCCCCGGTGAGTCCTTTTTTTTTTATCGTCTTCTTGTTCTTTCCAGCAACCACAGACCACACATGCACCAAAAGACACACACTTCAGGTCCCACGCTGGCTCAGTGCCACACAGAGGTGTCCTCAGTACCCACAGCTAATAGGTCTATAATGATGCCTATCCATTACCGAGCACCAGTGTTTTCTATTCCCTCATTAGGAGAACAACATTCACAGCCACACTTAAATCTGGGGGGCAGTTTGGTCTTTGTGAGTGTGTTTGAATCCTCTCATTTCACCATCTTTACTCTGTGTTCATGAACTGTCCTTTTCCACACACACACACACACACACAGACTCTCACGCACATTCCTCTCCGCTTGCCAGTTCGCTTTGAACCGGAGCGTTTGATGTGATACTTCAGTGTAATTTCTCTTCCTCTCCAACATATTAACCAGAACCTGCCCGGCGTTTTCAGAAGAATTCCACTCGGGTTTTTGTAACCACTGCAGTGGTCGTCTGAGAGAGGAAATGGTGATGAATTTGATGCTGAGAACAATCAAACATAGGTATGGGCCGAATCTATCACCCCACGCTCAAAGAGAGCAACTGGAGGCCTGCTTTCCGGATGATTTTAACAAAAGAAAAGAAACCTCATGAAATCATTTAATGCTCACAAATAAATTCCTTTAATCTTGCAGCCATTTTTTCCCCCAGTGGAAAAGGCCAGAAGGAACTGTCAAGAAGGGTGAATTCGATGGAGAGGGATGAAAAAAAAAAGAGTGACTAAATAAACGAGCAGGAAACTGTATGGCTTTTCTTTCTTGTACTACATTTTTTCACCCTCAGCTAAGGAATTGTTTTGGAGCTGAAGAGTTTGAATGGTTTTAAGTCCTTCAAAGCATTCGGCCTCGTGTCCTTCATGCATGTGCACAGCTTTATGCTCCTAACACGGGAAAATGCTTGGATTGTGGACCATGTGAAGTTTCACCCATGTGAATAACTGTTTTGGTATTTATCACTAGGTTTGAAGCAGCCCTCCTTCCTCCCTGTTTTCCAACTCTCCTCATAAATGTTACCTTTTAATTAAATGTTCACCAACATGTAAAAACAGTGGAAGAAATTTCATTTAGTGCTCTCTGTGTGGACATGCAGTGCCGTGAACCTCTAACTGACATCTTTATCTGATCCATTTCTTTGCCATGTGCATACAGCACTGCTTCCTCCTCAGTGTCCAAATTTGTCTTCATACTAAATACGTAAAAAAAAATTTCCCCCATCACCTGTGATTACTGTCCTTTTTGATAGATATTACATCCTTGTCAGAGGTTACAAAGCTAATATTTCATGGTTGTAAAATAGTTTGAAAAAAATAGCAAGGTGAAACTTCTTTTATTTCATGAAAGAGAGCCGAGGCTTCTGGGGATAAAGAGGACTGTTATTAACAGAAAATATTCAGTTGGGGGGGGGGAAAAATCAAAGGGAGGGGAGAACATATCGTCTTTCTGGCCTTTTTATTTAACTATTTCACTCTTTCACATCAGGGATTACTGAAAGCAAAATTGATATTTAACAATGTAAAAATAATTGCAGAAGACTAGAAATAAGGAAATAAATGATAGCATGTTATGTATATCACGAAAGGCCTGCTTTCAGCACTTTAACGTTACACCTTCCAGCTAGTGTATCCTGAAGAGATGCTTTCAGGATTTATTTTATCGTCTAGTGTGGATCAAATTCTCATTTTAGCATAATTACTGTTTGCCATCTTTGTGACTAATAATAATTGAACACAAAGCACATTTGTGTGTTTCTGTGTCCGTGTATCAAACATGAGCACAGGCAGACTCCTCGCTGGGGTCGACAGAGGTCAAAGCTCTGCCCTGCAACCTCTCAGTCCCGTCCCACGAGGCCGAGCGCCGACAGTGGCCCGGGGCACTTCCACGCAGCGTGGGATTCCCCCGACACATGTACACACACACAACACCTTAATGACTGCCAGCTGGAGCCAGGCCACTACCTGCAGTCGGGCCCTGCTTTTTCGCTTCACACCAGAGCTCGAATAATAGTATTTTTCTGTGTGCGCTGTGCGTGTGTGTTTTCCCCCAGGCCACGGCCGCGGCCACCCGTGCCCTCAGAGAGAGCAGCATGAACCTAAACCCCGAGGTGGACGGGACCATCATCAAGGTGGCTGTTCCCAAGTGAGTCCCTTTCTGACACATAAATAAGCCGGAGGGCCAGAAATGACCCCCCCCCCGCCAGCCTCCGTTTAGCACTTTCCTTCTTTACCATCTGTCTCCTTTCACTTTTTATTTTCTTTCTGCCTTTACTCTGTTTTTCTCACTCATCTCACCACGAAAACAAACTTTTGCCAGACCAGAGAGGAACTAATGATCTGGTTAGCCCGTAAGCTCATATTGAAGTACTTTTTAAATGAGTTGACCTTTTTTCCGCCTGTTATTTTTACAAAGCACGCTGTTAAATTGTAACTAATAAAGCGATAAAATAATCAAGCTGTTATGGAAACGCGCACAGCTCAGCATCCCGCCACCGGCTTTGTGGTTCACCCCCAATAATGTATCCACCGATCTCCCTGCGCTCGGCAATAACTGACAGGTTTATTGACTTTTTCTCGTAGATGTATGGAGACCCCTCAACGTGTTGATGTGAGGGTGGGGTCAGTCTCTCTTTCTCCACTGTAGCCTCACCTCTCCCACCCCGTCTCTTCTCGCCTCGGCCAAATCAAACATCTTCACACAAAACAACCCGTCACTCACTCAACACACAGCTCTGCCTGTCTAAGAAAATATGTTTTGTTTGGTTTGGTTTTTACATATATACAGCCGTGCACGATAGTCCACGTGCATGTGTGATTGTGCGAGGGGAGCAGCAGGTGTTAGTCTGGCAGAGGAGGGACACAAGAGTCAGACAGCCTTCCCTCTGCAATCAGTCTCGGCACGCTCCAAGCCCCCATTTGCATTTCCAAAGAGAAGGCGCTCTTTGATTGGCTCTGGAATCGGTAATTAGGCCGTATTGTTTGCTGTCAAAAGACGCAGTTCTTGGATTGTTTGCAAATAATCCCCACAGCAAAAACAAGGCAAAAAAGCCAATTAAGGGCAGAAAGGAAGAGTGAAATTGGAAGGAGTTCTCTGATTGATTAACGAATGCAAAATGAATGCGAACTTGCTGGTTTATGCTCTCAGTGAGTGCTTGTTGTTTGGTGCCATGAGTCGGATCAAAAGGGATGAGATTCCATGCTAACAAGCTGTTAGCATCCCTTATTGTACAAGTGAGGATTTCACTTTTATTGATATGGTTACGTGTTTCTGATTTGGCTGCACTTGAAAATTAAAGACTAGCTTCTTGTAAATTCTCATAAGATTATTTAGCTCTTTTCTGTTTTTGTTTTTTAAATACCGGGGAAGTTGTTCCTTGGATATTTTGAATAAACATCATCAGTCGCTGCTACCCAAAGTCCTTATTTCAGAGTTCAACTGTTATCATTCTTAAAACAGAGTGCACAGATGACTTAAAGATGCTTTTCAGCAACGCAGCTACTGTCGCTGTGGAATCTCCTCCAGCTCCGTTTCCACTGCAGGGAGGAAAAGGCTCGAAACATGACAGTTTCTGTATGAACCAAAGCTGCATTTCAGCTGGTGTCTGTCAGTCTGTGTGGCGGTTCTCCATTTCCTCCACTTTCATCCCACACTTAAACAACACTTTTTCTTCTTTCTTTTTTTTTGTGATTTTTTTTAGATTGTACAAATAAGAGTAGAAACGGGTCTGCCTCATTCAGGCTGTACCCCGCCTCCTGCCCCATGTCAGCCACTGCCATCTTAAACAAAACAAAAGGTCATATAGGACAAGCTTACTGATTGTTGATTCAAAAGAGAATAAAGCGGCAGGCATCTTGTTTCATTCATTCTGCTGCTGCTCTGGTTCTTTGTTTCACCCCTTGAGCTTCATGTCGCAGTCAAAGAATGATGAATTCACTGAAAGAGTCTGTGGATCCTAAAAAAACAAACAAACGGCAGAATCAGACAAGCTAAAGGGAACAGCCAAAAGGGGCTATTCAAGTTTTCTACCACTTGTCTACTTTCAGGAGATTATTCACTCTTTTCATCTACCCACTTATTTTCTGACATCTATTTTCTCTGCAGAGTGACACGGGAGCACAGAGAGAACCTTGCCAAGCTGGCCAAGCAGCTCAGCAACAAGGCAAAGGACTCCCTGAGGAGAGTTCGCGCCAATGCCGTCACACAGGTGAAAAAGGCAAAGGAGGGACATTCTGAGGACACCATACGGCTCCTGGAAAAACAGGTGGGGCACGAGAGAACTACAGGGTCATTCAGCAAGTTCTAAAAAGCTGCTAAACTGACAAAAAAAAACAAAAAAGAACCTTAAGATTTATTTGTAGATACAGAACAAAGCAGCTTTAAAAATGTACATCAAAATGAGAAATTCAACTGAGCTCACTGTCTTTTTTTTACATTTAACGGGTTTACGGGTGACCAAAAAGTGCTGAATTCTTGTCTCTTTCTGTCTTAAAAGATTCAACAGATGTCAGACAACATCGCAGCAGACATCGACAAACAGCTTGCAGCCAAGACTAAGGAGCTGTTAGGCTGACAGCAGCAATTCGGAAAATGACACCAAACGGGCAGCTCCGGCCAGGGGACGTGCACTGCAGCAGCACGTCTCCATAACAGACAGTGACTGCGCCACGTCAAGCGGGTGGGTCCTGAATCTCACAACAAAGGAAGACATCTCAGTCACAGACTTTTTTTTTTTTTGTTGTCGACCTCGTCATTGGCGTTCGCCACCACTGGGAGATACCTGCGTCCAGCCGCACCAGCACATAAACAGAAACTGGCGGAACAGTGACAACGGCAGACTGCCCGTCACCTCCCTCCTCCCCTGTTGCTTTTCTCGTCTTCAAACAAACACCGAGCCGAAGGGAAGAATGGAGTTTTAATGGGATTTGCGGGCCTCCTCCTAATCAAACCCCTTGCCACATGGGCTGTCTGTTTATACAAAGCAAGCGCACCCGTTCGAATGTAAACTGGCTGCGGGTTTTTATCGGTGACAAGGGCGAGAGAAAGTGGGTTCCAGAGACGTAGGAGTCGGCCCAACAGATACCATGCATGCTGCCAAACATTTGTTTCACATTGATTCAGAAGTCTGTTCAAAAATGCGCGTGAGGAAAAGAGAAAAAAGGTCTTTAATTTCTGTTCATGTCTAGGATTGATAACATGACTACTCTATTTTAAATACAATAAAGTCGGGAAAGGAACATTATTGATGGACCCCATTAAAGAAACACTGCTTTGAAGCATGTGCGTCATCTTGTTCTCTTTTGTTTTCTTTTCATTTTCCCCACTTTTTGGTTTGAAGTCGCCCCCTCCTCCATTAGTTGGAGTGATAATGGACTTTTCCTGTACACAGACCTCTGGGCCCTGACTGCTGGCACCATGAATGTCCATTAGGAAAAGAGCCTTTTAATGGCGTGCACTTGGCCTCCTTTGTCTTTAAATAGCTGCACATTTAAAGCTGCCACTCGGAATCGCACTGAGTAGTTGTTGAAACCGATTCCATAACAAGAATTGTTTGAACGAGGATCCTGGAGTACCCAGCGTCTCTCACACACACACACACACACACACACACACAGACACACATAGCTCTGCTTTCATCTATGCGCTGTTTACACCAGCTAGAGGGTTTCCGCACCATTATGTGGTCGGTGTCATCATCTTTACCATGATTTGTTTTGCTCCTTCCGCTACTGGTCGCAGGCAGCCCACAACTCAGACAGGCTTTATTTAAAGCTTGCCCACACACTTGGTCTCAGCCACATGGTCAGTTGATGATCACCACGCTTGAACTTCACAACTACCAATTTAGTTTTTTATTAGAATGTCCTGTGACTTCTGGAAATGACATTTAAGAGTAGTGACACGGCAGATTTGACAGTGGTCACTGTGAAAGCTACTAAAGCGCTGCAGAGTGCTTTTTTAATACATCGCCACTGGCTCGCTGTCTCCCTCTATGACTCTGCTTTAATGGTATAAACAGAAGAGAGTCATTGGATAAACAAGAGTTTCGCAGAGGAGTAGCTGGGCTGGGACATAGGAGGGTGGGGTGGAAATGGCAGGTTTTTTTTTGGTGAATCGAGGTCCATATGTCAGCAATTTGAGGGCATTGTGTACCTTGGCCTAAAACAGAGGCTTCATGATCGATGGAGGGGTGAAAATCTCCCAAGTCCCTGGCGCAGAACACAGGCAAGCACAAGGAAATTGCTTTCAGCTGATAGCTTCATTTCAGTTGACATTTATCAAGTGAATTACCCCTGTTCCTTTCAAATGTTTACTACTACTACTAGCGCCGCCTCTCTGCGAACGTGCGCTTGTGTGTGTGTGTGGGTTTGTGTGTGTGTGTGTGTGTGTGTGTGTGTGTGTGAGACTGCGTTTGTCTGCAAGCGAGAAAGCTGTGCAGGGTCGTCTTTGTGGAAGTTCTGCTGTGTCCTTTGGCGATTCCCCGCAAAAATATACAAGGCTAAATTAGTTCAGTAAACGTTTGATTTGATCGCCCGGGCTTTAGTTCACTGCCGGCGCACCGAGGGAAAGATAACCAGAGTTACACACTTTAAACAGGCAAACCGAAGCAGGCCTGTGTGTAAACTGCAGATTAAGTCAAAAGCATCCAAGCTGAGAACAACCTCAGCTTTGATTGTTTTTCCTAATTCTACTGGTTGATTTTTTTTCTTTTTTTTCAGCTCATTTTCATAATGGGGTTAAATTATCCTGTCACGTTGAGAGCTGTTTTCTGTTTTCTTAAGTTAAGATGAATTATCCATTAAAAGAAAATCATTTAGTAGCAACGAGGAGCATCAGCTCTTTTTTGTGTGGCTGGTGAGGAGGATCTACAGCTAAAGGGTCTTAGCATGTTAATCCAACAGTTAGCTGAGCCATCAGAGCAGACAGTTGGTGGCAAAGGTTTTAACAAAAAATGTAAAGGGGAAATTTTACTACTGATAAGAGGTGTTGCGGGGTCTTTCTCTAGAAAGTTTCCTCATTTCTTGCTGTGTGTGTACGTAAGAGTGATTGGTTTGACGAGACGCCTGAATCTGCCCCAGAGTAGAAATCATCTGACGGTAAACCAGCCTGCTGCTGCACTGAAACAATGACATAATCAAGCTGCTCTGCGTGGGGCCGTTGTTTGCCTCATGGGGTGCTGGTGGAAAGGGAAGAAGACATAAACGGGTCTAAATATTCTCTGGTTTGCCCATCCTGTCAAAACAAAAATGACAATTGTTGTGTAAGATGTCACTTTCAACCACTACAGTTTGGACTACTTCCTCCTTTCCTGTTGCACTCTGGGTAGATGGTGATCATTATTATCCTTAAGAATTCTAAGACTGCACACTTTGATATGCAAAGTGCTTCAGTGGTGAGACCCATGCTGGAGCTACCTGGCTAGCATTCTATTTTGTGCAATTGCTGATCCTTCTCTTTTGTTTATAGTCCTACTTAGGTTTTTTAGTATGCATATGAAAATACATATACACTGTCTTGTTACCTGACACATGTTCCTATTCAATGGACAGTAAAATTAAATGTCTTCTGAGAAATGTAATAATGAACTCAAGTTTTGACTTATTCACATTATGGGACATTTTATTTTCCAGCTCCACAACAAATATGTATTCGACATATTTCAACATTTCCTTTAACTTCAGGAAAATATTTTATTATTTTATTTTATTATAATATAATTAATTGAGGTTTCATTGAAACATGTGTCAGACAATTATCTAAAAAGGATTATTGAAATTAGTTTTACACCAAATATGTGTAGATTGGAATTTATAGCTGCTAAATGTGACTTAACACAAGCAGAAAAGTGACCATGAACTCACTCGTAGCTGTTAACAGCTACATTTAATGTTTGAGAAATACAGGCAGGAGATGCTCTTATCAAATCCAGGAGACACAGAAGGGAAAGCTCTGGGCTGGATTATAATACGCATGTCAGAATCTCACCTAATACAGGATGCAATTTACAGCACATCAACAGGTTTGTTGTATGGTGAGCAGCTGTGTCTAAAAAGTTGAGTGTTCAGCACAAGAATGGGTTTTCCTGCCGCTCTTATGTGGCAGCACTCACAGCTCTGTACAAAACACACATGTAAAAGATTCAATAACTCTGGCAGACATCCTTAAGTGCAGGTAAAATGCAAACCATTATGCACAGCCCCCAAGCAAATCTATATTCATGTTTAAAATCAGCATTTTTGAGCTCCTCTTCAGCTCAGTGCCAGTCCTCTGTCTTTATTCTGCCCCATATCTCCACTTCAGAACTGAATTATTCATGTCTTTTGAGAGAATCTTCTGGTTGTTGTGCGTGTTTGCCTGAGAGTTCTGCTTTGTACTGTATAGCCACTGTATGCGTTGAGAGCAGGTCTGTGTTTTGGAGGTGTCTGCTGGCCTCCTTTCCGCGCTGCCTCTGATTATACCCCGAGCCTCGCGTTAATGCGGCCGCTACAGGGCTGAGGAGGCCGTGCAGCTGCTCGACGACCGAGCTGACCACTTCAGCCGGGAGAGAATTGGTTTGATCCCACAGACACGCACCTCTCAGCCCCCTCCTTTTCTCCTTTTCGCTCCTAAAGAGCAGCAGAGAGTGAGAAGTCGCCCTGAAGATCTCATCAAGAGTCCAATCAGTGTATGAAAGTGAAACGCACTCACCATGCAATGTGATGATGGAGAGAAGACGTGTCGAGAGAGAGAAATCTCTGCATATGCAAATCGATCTTAAAATTGAGATAGATTCTATGTTTTTAGGGTTATATCTTAACTCTGTTGGGGCTTCAGCAGCCGGCCCGAGGGAGACAGATTTGTGTAGATTAGTCTAGTAATACTTAGAGATGTAATTGTTGAGGTGTGTGGTATAAGGCCAGGATGTGCCCTCTAATCCAGGTGGACACTCCTGCCGCCTCTAACACGGAAACGGGCGACCATTTTAGCAGGAAGCGGGATATCCCAATAATCAGGTAAGCTATTAGTGGGCAGTGAAAGTATTTCCTTCCGGAGCTGTTGGCACGTCAGTCATTCACAGAATTGCTCCTGTCTGCTTTGGGAGCCATTTTAATTCAGCAGAACGTGTGCTGTGCGCCGCCGCCCCCGACCCCCCATCACAGAGACGACCACACCGGCCCCTTGGAAGGCCTCTACACAAACGAGGAGGCTCCCTAACCATCGCAGGGACCAACCAGACGTTCCAACACACACACACACACACACGTGCGCGCACAGGTTCTCAGATCTGAACAAAGCGTTCCTCAGTCTAAAGTGGTTAAACTGTCATTTCAAATCGTCTGGACATCGTGATTACCAGCATGGGAGGAATTATATATTTAGCTTTATGTCTGTCGCCATTTCCTCCCCCCGCCCTGATCTGAAGTGACTCGCCCAGTAGTGCCCTCAATATTACTATCTCTGAGGAGTTTAAACCTTCCCCCAAGAGACTACAGTAATCAAGAGCTGCCAGCAGGGGGGAGGGAGGTGGATGAGAGGTGTGGGATGGCTGATGCTAGAGACCTGTGGTGATGGCATAGAGAACAATGAGGTTTTCAGTGAGTCAGAAAATGAACAAAATGAGAAAGTGCAACAAGATTTTTGTTTTTCTAAAATGTTTTCTTTTCTGGATGTGTTTGTCTGAAAAATAGTTTTATCTTATCTCATGATGTATAGTATTCTTCTAATTTTTTGTTTTTTATTATTGTTCCTGTTGTTTCTTCTTTGTTACTATTTTTTGTTGTGCTTGGGTTTTGTTTGAATCATTTTCTCAAATTTAAATGGGGATTTTTTTCTTCAAAAGCATGTTTTGCATAGTGTTTTACACCTTCACTCTCAGCAACGCGTCACAAAAACAGCCGACTGAATGTAGAAAATGCATCTAATAGCACACATACTGATAAATTTGAAAGACTCTCAATGTAAAGTTAACTGAATCATTTACAAGGCAGGAACTTCCTCAGTTCTACTGGCCTTCAATATTTAGGAAAAAAAATTAAAAACATGCTCATCAAATAAAGTTGAAGTTGCATGTAAATGTAAAAAGAGCATGCATGGACACATGAAAAGATAATTAAGTCCTGTTTAATTGTCGTCATTCAGTCACTAATGATACAAAGATGAATATTATGTTGGTAAATTAGTCAGAAACAGTTGTCTTGCAATTGCTCTGCCTCTTATCTAACCCGCACCCACGTATTCAGCCTTAACAAATAGCTGCCTGGTCCTGAGTAAAAGTAGCCACAAAGAAAGCAGATGAATGCGAGCAACGGACTGGACAGGAAGCCTGTTAATCTGCAATCCAATCCAGCCCTGGTCTAGTGAAACCTGGCTCAGCTTGGCTGACCGAGGCCTGTGAGGAAGGAAGTGAAGGACTCAGGAAGCAGCGTTCAGAGCTTTCACCAGTCATATCCATCACACTGCGCCGTGATGGAAGCGTGTGTGCGCATATGTGTGCGTGTCCCCGTTTCACCAGTCATATCCATCACAGAGCTCTGTCTCCAGGCATGGGCAAAAGACTCAGAAGGTCATTAGAGGGGCTGGGCTGCAGTGCTGCACTTTAACTAAACATCTTTTCCATAAAATAAATGCTTCCAGGTTACCGTGGGTCCCCGGGAACCCGCATCGCCTCGCTTTTACTGCCATTCATCTGATCCCAATTACAGGACAGACCGGGTCAATGCCAGCCGATGGTATATGGATGGATACAGACTGGAGCTGCTGGTCTCCAAAGAGTTTGTCATCTCTTTTTGGCTGTGTGCAACTTCCCAGTTGTTCATGCCACTGTGCAGTGTGTGCACGGTTGAAAAAAATCTGTAATTTAATGTATTAAGCAACACATCTGTCGGGGCCTCTCTGTGGATCTTGGATGCATAAAGCTGCTGGCTGGTGATCAAACCTGAGGCTTATCTTAAGGAAATCTTACCATAAAACTCCCCTTTTCCCACATACACATTAAAAATATATATATTTCTGTGTTTCCAGGCCTTTACAGGATTATAAGATCCTCTCAAACATGGCATAAAACCGTAGTGTAACATACTCAATATCAATTTTTCCCTAATGCTGTCACATCATCCGGTGTTCTGGGGTCATCAACCGTAGTTATGTTCTCATAATCTAGTTTCATGTCATGTCGTGTTTCACAAGCGTTAATATCAGTGCCTGGCATTGCGTGTAACACAATCTCTTCATGGGTGACCCTATTGTCTTTCTGTAATTGGGTCATTAATAGAGGTTTTGGTGGTGTGTGCAGGACACAGAGGCTAACACTGAGCAGGCCCTGTGCACACGCCGCTCCATATGGAGCTTGTCACACTCAAAAACATAAAGCACGGTCGTGTTGCATCAGTGCATCGGCTTCTGGTAACTTCTAAAAACCCTGTCATCCGGTGGACTTTTAAAGCTGCATAAGAAGAGAAGAGCAAGGGTCTAACCTTTATTCTGTTTTGAAGATGTAATACGTCACGTTTGTGTGTAAGCCAAGCAGTCATTACATTCAGTCTGGTTGTATTAAATGTTTGAGGGTAACCTGATCTTGGAAGAAAGGAAGAGCCGATCACGGTGATGTATATGTGTTTGTGCACGAGTGTGTGTGTGTTTTTGTGCAGGCGCAGTGTGCATTTACATCCATACATTATTGAATAATTGCTTCCTGATGCTTCCCTCTTCCCTGGAATATTAATTACCAATTGATGAAACTTTGTTGGTCTGAGAGGTTGACATTGAAGGAGGAAATGGGGTCCAGCGCATGTAGGAGATTGAACAGTTTGATGGGGGTTAACTTATATTCTGGTTAGATATATGTGTGGTTTGTGGTGGAGGGGGGGTGATGGGTATGGGCTAAAGCATCAGCTGCTTTGGGGAGTTCAGTTTCAAAGGGTCACAATATAATTTTTTTAGCGAGCTGCTAGATACAGACATCAGTACATTTATAATAAATCAATAAATGTATCACATTTTGTTAAAAGTTTATCTTTGAATTGCAAGAAAAAAATAACTTCTGTTCTAAAATTATATACTTGCACTTTATGTGCTGCTACTATTTTTTGAGGGGTCCATCCATTGAGATTTTCTTCCTTATGTAACAGACATTACAACTCAGGTTCTTATAATTTAATATTCACGTAAACAAGCTTCATTGTTGACAATAAAAGTGCATTTCTTACTAACTTGAAGCTTTAAACCTCTTTACACACCATGGACTGCAATAATGAACATATTAACAGTGTTTGTATTGTGGCAGTTTTCCCAATGGCTGCATTCAGGCTCAAAATGAAACTAAAGTTGATTGATTTGTTATCAGAGGATATAAAAACCTGAAAAGGATGATGGCACCATCTAGTGGAAGAATTATGTGCGCAGGGCTCAAACCTACAAAATGGTTTAGCGCCTGAGCGGGGGGTTTTCTACATGATAAAAGGGATGCCTTTGAGTTTCTCATTCAACGAGTTGGTAAGGTGAAGGAAAAGAAGGTGTTCTAAAATTAGAGACTGGACCCCACGTATTGTGTATGTGTTATAGTGCCAGAACTAAATTCTTGGGTTTCAATAGCATGTTCTGTGTTTGGGTTCATTTTTATTTTTCTTCTATTGGTTTTACTGTCTTGTGTTTCTTCTCTGCTTTGTCTATGTTTTTATTCATTTTGTGTTTGTTCACTCTTGATTTGTCTGTTCATTCTTGTCTTCTTTACAGTTGTTTGAGTTTTGATATTTCTTGTCTTTGGAGTCATTTCTATGGTAAAATTTTTCCTCAGATAATTGTTTTACTCTCCATTCCTCTGTTTAACTTTTCTACTGCACTGCGCGCCGGCCCTCCTTACTCAGCCCCCCCCCCCCCCCCCTGCAATTCCCCTTATTTTCTCTTTGAACAAGAGAAAGAACAACTTTCCCATTATTCTTCATATTCTGTTATCATCTAACTTGGTGTTTTTTGCCAGCTTATCTGCCTTGTGTTTGTTTTTTGTTCTTTTGGTTTTGGTTTTTGGATTTCTTTCTCTGCTGCACTTTTGTTAAAAAAAAATTCTCTTTCAAATACCTATCAAAAACTTAATGTTAGTTTTTTCTCAGCTTCCATTGTGCTGCTCCACATTTTGGTGTCAATTCCCTTCACCACAATCTGTAACATATACACGTATATATATATACGGTATATATAGGGGGGAAACAACATTTTGATGTCAGAAACTGATAACAGCTATTGTGCTGATGGTTCCCTTGATGTCAGTAAAGTACCTGTAGAGTTTCCTGTAGACTACAGTGTCATAATTCAAAACTGCATCTATTATCTGCTTTGTGATGTCAGGTTACTTCCTGTTTCTGTTCAAATAATGTTGACAGAAAAGATTTCCCATAGAGAAATGGGCTAAAATGACATCCAATTCCTAGGAACAAAGTGATGGTCAGATGGGACATTCAAGGACTGGATGATGCAACATATTCATTCTTTTATTTGCACAGTTACGTCACAAAGCACTCAAACTGAGACCTAACAGAACAATGTGCAAGCAGAGGTTAGGAAGCATTCAGAGGAAGAGGATTCTCTGTAGGAGATGACATTCAACATCACAACATTAAAAAACACTGTTACACAATTAAGCAGTGTTTTTGTCCAGTCCAGAAACTTTTTTTAATCAATAAAACCTTAAATACTGCACATGGAAAAAAAACGTTATCGGTGTCCCTGTGAATTTTTTCCACCAAACGTGCTCAGGTCTACTAGAACAAAAATTAAATACAAATACAGTGTAAAGTATTAAAAGGTTTGGTTATCGCTTTTGTTATTGTGAGTAGCTATGTGAAAATAGTCGCTATGTTCCACAAAGATAACATATCAATTTCGTTTTGATCACATCACATTTGACAAGCATCACTGTTTCAGGTTCCAGCAAGACTATATCTGATGAGTGCAGGCCAGGGTTTGCCTTTCTTAAAGTCTGGACCTCTGCATCAAGAATTGATGCGTGCTCTCAAATTTCCAAACACAAATCTTTCCATCGTTTGCTTTTCTTAAGGCCTAAGTAACAGATTCTTACTGAGCTGCTTCATCTCTTAAACTGTGTTCGGTTCTCACTCTGAACAGAATCCACTGCAGTCAATAACCACACAAAAATTATCCTGAGATTGTTTTTTCATTTCTTTATTTCTTCATACAAACTTAACGTTGCCGTTTCTTTTCATCAAACAAAGGGCATCACAGAGAAAAAAAAAGAAAAAAAACATATACACATTTTCAGCATTTCTTTCACTTGCTGGTCATTAAAATCAGTGCATTTTGCAGCATAACAGGCTTCCATCAATTCAGTCTAACAAATGACAAATGTACAGATTAACATTCTGATAAAAGTCTCAGGAGTTTGCTTTGTTCTCAGTATCTCGCAGAAGGCACTTGAAGCTTCAGAATCCTGTCCGCCCCCAGTGTGTCTGTAAGCGTGGGGCAGAGTCCGGGGCAGGCTGTGATCAGCACCCTGCAGTCCCCTTGTTCACCTAAAAACTTCCTCAAGGACGCATCAAAAACTTGATTCCTCTCTTGGTACCCATCCAGCAACAGCAGAGATTTGCTGGACTTGGTTAAGACAGTCCTCAGCTCCTGCGCTGATATCTTTTCACTCAGGGAGAGCTGAGCTGTTATCTCCTCAAACAGGTCATCCTTCACCAGGCAGCAGTTGACGCAGATGAGAAGGCCGAGGGGGCTGAGATCAGGGAGGTTAGAACGGGCTTGGCTTGGCCCTGCGGTCCAACAGGAGACCAGAATCTGAGCTGCTGTCGTCTTCCCACTCCCAGCAGGTCCCTGAAGTAAAAGGGTCTCCCCACTTTCTGGGAGTAAATCTAGGACACTTGCGGGTCGGCCCTCACTGAAACAGAGAGGCGATGATGTAATCAACTTTGTTAGATAATGAATTAGTAATGTATTTGCACCACAAACATTTCTATTAACAACAGAACCTCCTCAAAACTACTCTGCTCTGCATAACGAGATCAAAATTCTTTTAAATGCACTAAACATCCTTCTGATTTCCCGACCTGAGAAATGCAACGATCAAATAGTCAAAGACAACACTTCTGTGAAATGAAGGGGTTGTTCGAAATCAATAACATCTTCAGTGGTTCTGGGTTAACTGGAAACTTGATTAAAGACGTAGGAGTCTGTGATGTTTTCCTAATTGGTCTGAAAATGTGTCTCATGACTCACTTGTTTTGCAGTCTGTGAGGCAGCTCCTCCACACTGAAACTTCTGCAGTGCTCACTTGTCTCTGAGCTCAGGGTGAATTCAGAATAATTCTCTTTCAGACATGACCTGAGATCTTCCTCCGTGCAACCTGTGGAAAAAAACACTTATTCACTCATTTGTTGAAGAAGAATCATATTAAGTGCTACTTTTTTCTTCAAGGAAATGATGCATGCTGGGTAGTAGAGGGCAATCAACCCCCCTCCGAATTTGATTTTTTTTTTCCATGTAAAAACAGCAACCCACACAAAAACCACACAGTGCCTAAAGATAAGAACCTCTTACCTCCAATAAAGACTGCTCTCTCGCTCCCGTTTTCTTTTTCTACCGGCAAGCCTGATGAGAAACAAACAGCTTGTTGAGGAGTCCAATTATAGTAACAGAAAAGTGGATCAGTCATCAACAAGTCAGCAAAAAATAGCATTTAAATCACACGATTTAAGCTCGATGCAGCGCATTTAAAACTAGTAGCATTGGTGGAGTTTTCACACATAGAGGGATGGAGCTGTTGATAGACTCACGGGCAGCTGTAGGTGTAGATTTGTCCCAGTCATCAAGCAGACAGCTGGCGGTTCTTGGAGCACGGGCCCCTGCAACAAAACAGAGCAGAGTTTAAGTACAAAATATTGGGTGTGCATTTGACCATGGACACAATGACAGAAATA
This sequence comes from Menidia beryllina, assembly GCA_013363375.1. Taxonomy (NCBI): domain Eukaryota; kingdom Metazoa; phylum Chordata; class Actinopteri; order Atheriniformes; family Atherinopsidae; genus Menidia; species Menidia beryllina. The sequence goes on along the minus strand of JABUIW010000124.1, from coordinate 5,469,958 downwards.
ACTCTCTATGCAAATATTTGTATCTGATTCAGCTGAATTACATAAGGATTTAACATCCTCTTTGTGCTTTCCATTAACTTAACTCATGATGTTAAAATCAATTAGAGTTCCAACACGCTGGCTTTGCATCCATCTCTAACCTTCCTGTTTTTAATGTGAGGTCTTGTGGAAGTACTGCGATGAATGCACATGTTTCCTGAAAACAGGTTTTAAAATAGTCACCGGAGCGTTTCTTCTACCGTAACTGAGTAAAATTCTCTTATCGTGTTCACACATTTGGATAATGAAAGAAAATGTAATGTGTGGACTACTCAAAGGATCAAAGTGTTTGGCTGGATGACAGCATGAACACGTGCTAAATGAAAAACCACCCACGCATTCACAAATAGCCTCAAATTCCCCTGGTATACTGCCCAAAACCAATCTGGGTGTTTCCACCCTGATCTGGTGATTCTGAGTTCCTAAAAATGCTAAGTCATGCTCATGTAACAACAAGCATAAAACACATGCAGTCACATGTTTGTGAAATTCCAACAACACTGGACTGGCATGTTATTGGCACATAGAGAATACGAACAGCAAAAGATTTGAAAAAAAAAACTTCCTCTTAAGAGAGGAAATGTGACCTAACATCTGCCTCGGCTGGTAAAAGGGACCGCCTGGTCTCACCTCAGCAATGACTCAAAGTCTCATGCTTATTTTGCAAAAAGCAACAAAAAAAAACAAGGAGATGAAGCGGAAAAACATCTTTGAAACGCTGAGTAATGGTGAATTACTCAATTTTAAACTGAGGTGCAACTGAAGACAAATTTCATTTTCAGTTTGGCAAGAAGCTGGCTGGGGCAGGTTAACTGGACTTTGACCCCGGTCAGTGCGGCACTCTGAAATTCAGAGTATAAACAGTAAAGGAAATAACAAAAGCTTCAGCTGTCTGAGAGAGACACGCCTTACAGTGATCATGCTGACAAGACTAGTCCTAAACGGGGGGCCAAGTCAAACTTTTTTCTGATCCAATGGATGATAAACTCTTACACGTATGTCTGTTGTTGTACAATTCTCATGTAAAAAAACATGTATTCTTCGTTTAGACTGGCAGTAAGTCTGTATGTGTCAAATTCTTACTCATATTGCACATTGAAAAAGTCCCTACATGTCTCACATGCCAGTAAATATCCACAGCTCGTCTGGTTATGGACTGGTTACCTTTTCGCGTCCGGTAAACGACCAGGCCGACAACCATGAGAATCAGCACTACTCCTACGCTGAGTACGATGATGACAGCGTCGCTTTTTCCACCAGGAACGAATATTTCGTCTGCATCAAAAGAGAAAGCACAGAGGGATCCCTGTTAGCACAGCCCAGATGAAACCAGATATCACCATCAGGTTATTCTGTGTCGTGCTCACACTTGCTTTTACCACTCTGGAAATAACCAAATATACCAAACTACTGAGTCCAGACTTCCTCTTTGTGGTAGAAAAAAACGGACTAAATGTGGTTGAAAAGGAAAAATTCCTCTTTGTATATTGTGCAAAGCTCTTTCAGCAGTAAACGCACAACATTTCTCTATTTTCTCAATGTTTCGGATTAATGACGCGTTAAAGCTGCTTTAGGGTTATTTGTGGTGCAAAGCTGTAGTTCAGAGAAAGACGACAGTTCGGTTTTGTGGATTCAGCACATCAAATGAAGCCGTCATGAGACAGAGTAAAGGGAACAAACCCACGAGGGGTGTTCATATATTCAAAACAGAGTCAGACGTTTGATGGACTTGTGGGTTTTTCTTGTTACAGCACCTTCGAGTTGTTCACATGTACCTAGCACACCTCCAGCTTCCCTGTGGTGACGCTGTAAACTTTCTGCTCTGGAAAATACTGAGGGTGCTGGCGTCTACATGCACTTCAAGGGGTCTGAGAGCACATTCAGGGTGTGAATCAAAGGGAAAAATGAAGATAACAGGAAGCAGTGACAGATGCTGAGGTGCACGAAAGATACGCTCAACTTTCCTCTTCCCTTTGAGGGCAAGTTGTGTTTTTCTGTAATATGCGAACACTTTACATCTACTAATTCTGTTTCCCTTTCTTTTTGTACATAAGTGATTTCTCAGTCTCAATTCCGTTGTTTTTTCAACGGTGCACAGCGGAGGAGAAACGAGGGATTAATACTGAAAAGCCGCAGCTTCAGCTGCTTGCTTCCTCTATTCCGTTCACTTTTCGGAGGATTCTCCCCCTCCAATGTACCTGGGATGTGAAATGTTGCAGAGTGGCCATCAGATGTGAAGCTGCACGTGTAGTTGTTGGTCTTGGACGAGCTGACTTGTATCTGACTGGTGATTTTGAACAGCTGGTCCGGTGTCTTAACAGTTGTGGTGTTGGCACTGTGTGTCTGAGCGTGTCCGTCTGACCACACCACAGACGACCGGGGGTATCCCTCAGACTGGCACGTTAACAGCACCTCATCCCCATTCCGAGTCCTTTCTATACGTCTCACCACCGATTTGTAAGGTGCTAGAAGAGAATTAGGAGAGTTCGGGTTAGGAATACCACATTAACAACTAGATATTTTTAGTGGTATGCAGATAAATAGAGGATCTTAACGGATTGGAGCACTTTACTCTTTTTTTTAACACTATTTGAGTAACACTGGTCTCGGTTTCGTTTTCAGCAACAGTAACGTTTAACTGCCCAGAAATGACCACGCGTGGTGGCTATTGAGTAAGACCATTCCAGGAACAAAGCCTGCAGCGTATACAAGGACAAACAGCAACATTTCACAGTAGCAGACTCTGTTTTTACCTGCAACTGACAAAGTTATGGTCTTATAGTCAGTCCCTTCTGCTGACTGAATCAAACACTGGTACGTCCCAGAGTCGTTGATCCTAAGATTGGACATCTGTAAAATGGCAAAAGAAGAAAAATCCTTATATAAAAGTCTTAAACCGTTACACCGTCCTCTGCTGTCAAAGGACGAGATGGTTTGAATTAGATGTTCCTCAACAGCTTACTCATTATTCACAGTAAAACCAACACATACATATCAAAAGTGAGAAAGCTGCGAAAGTGACCGTGCATATGCCTCTTTTAAGAAGACACCGCTTCTACGAATAGTTTTTTTTTTTAACTTTAGAGTTTTAAAACTTTCAGAGGGGACATTTGACCCTTGTGTCAGTAATACTCTGAAAGAAGAAGCACTGACTTGTTTAAACAAGCCTGCCTAACTTCAGTGAAGAAACCTTAAAGGAAATTACTCATCATCTGTCATATAAATGTGATTTCCAGTAAATCTGAGTTCATCACATCACTGTCAGTAATGACCTGTAGCTTTGCCCAGCCATCCTTCAGCTCGTCGGTGAGGAGTCTGGCTCGGCCCAGATACTTCTGCGATGCATTTTTCTCTGCTCCATTATCAATTCCGACCACCTCCTGATACGGAGCAGCGGTGGTCCAGTACCAGGTCACCTTCAGAGCGGACTCAGGATGGGAGGGCTTCAGGTTGAACCTGCAGCCCATCACAACGTCTCCTCCGAACTCAGACCGGTAGGCGGTTCGCTCTGCCTCCACGGTGAACAAGACTGCGGGGAAATAACATCAAGCAAGAGCACAATCAATTTAAAGTTCCTCAACAACCGCGGCAAGTCTCTGAGGAAGTCATGCACAGCGTTTAGCCGTACTGCTTCTTAGTGTAAAGTATTAACAAACCTGAGAGCGATGGCTGAAAAATTACTTGCAAAACTACAAGGAGAGTCCAGTCCATTGAAATCTGAGAAGGAAATACAAAAACAAAACAAACATTATACAGTTTAAAGTCAATCTACTGACCCTGCAGCCTCATGTCAGTGAGAGAATGATGATATGACATATATATATATATACATATACATATGATGGGTAGAATATTTACAGCTGAATTGATGAGAATGGTCACGTGATCCAGTCAGAATAAATTAACGTTAGTGTAGTGTGTGTGTATATATATATATACACACAGATGTAAGCATTACTTATCAAAATCAATTCACTGAGCACTTCACTCCCTGAAGATGTTCACAGATACACAGAAGCAACAGCCAGCCAAACAAGCTACAAACTAATTTCAAGTTTGTAATTTATGTGATGATATCTCAAAAGCCCCAACAGCCCCAGATCCTTCAATTTGTGTAACTTTTTCCAATGTAAACTTCTAAATAACCAGCATTTCTTTTCACTGACATTATTCAAATCAGAGCAACAGAGAATAAACAGGTTGGAACCCAAAAATATAATTTCTAAAGTCACATTTTATCACAAAGCACATTTGCCAAAGTGAAATAGTGTTGCTCTTAAATCAGATTTAGTCCTACCTGGAAATAATTCAACAGCCTAATTGTGTTTTTGTGGGTTGTTTCCTTCTTCCTTCATCTCTCTGTGCTCAGAAACGCTGTCACAAACCGTATTTAAGGGCGATGGGAGGATCTTCCACACGCTGTACAAGCGTGTCTGTGTGTGTGTGTGTGTGTGTGTGTGTGTGTGTGTGTGTGGGTGGGGGGGGGGGGGGTATCCTCACATTTGCGCGGTTGTTAGAAATTAAAACTCAAACGACTTGGTTTGACGTAGAAAGAAAAATGTTTCCTCGTGTTTTCCCGTTGACATTGTCAATCATTTATCGTCACGTGAGCAGTGCAAGCGCAGGCAATCTTATTTCTTAAGACGGAGTAGAATAAACTACTTACTGGAAGGAAAGAGAGAGCGCTCCGCAATTTCCAGCTGCCCAGATGTGCTCTCCTCTGGTGTCCACCGTCCACACGCGCTGCTCTGACCAGAGGCGTAAAGCAGGCTCAGGTCTTATATACTGAAAGTGCAAAACCACGGTCGGTTGTTTCCTGCTCTCTGTTTCTGTCTGTGTGGCCAGCTCTAAACTTTTACTCTCGGGATGCTCCGCGTGTGCTTTTTTTATGGTCATTTTAATATTGCGTCACACCCGTGACGTCATTTTACTGTAAGCGAGAAAAACACATCACCAAGAGCCGATATTTATGAACGATTTACCAACAAAAGAGGGGATATAAAGGTGTCGAAAACTCCAGATAATGTAGTAGACTCACAATTTAACAAACAGAAACCCATTTATTGGTAAATTGATGATCACACTAACAAGGTCTGTCAGGGTAAACACATATCAAAAATAACTTTTTTTTAATATCATAAGCAAAAATCGCGTCCAAACTTAAACAGAAGACCCTCCACTTGAGGCATTCAAACAGTTAAACTTTGGTATGGACTTGACAGAGGCTCTTGATAGACCCCTTGATAAGAGCACAGAATAGTTGGTGGCAGAGGTTGAACAAGTTTAATTGTGGGATGAAGGACTACTCCAGTGCTAGGACCCAAACAGAAGTAGGAAATACATCTGGTTTTGAGGTAAAAATAGGAGATGTAGAAGAACTGATATAAGGCCAAAGACATATATTATGGAGAGGAAAATTAGAAAACATTTTAAATTAGTTCATAACAGAGACAATGTTTAAGTTTTGGGTCAAAATGCTGTTTTTTTATTAAAGAATTATATAGAAAAGTATAGAAATTAGAATATATGTTGGACAGAAACTCAACAGAACAATTTTCTTAACTCAATGAAAATCTAAATGCTTTCCTTTTCTCTTTATCTTGTAGAATATCTCAAACTGGAGTGCCCACAGTAATTCTATGTATAGATACATAGTGGAAACATCTCATTTGGGTAAGATGGAAATTTGGGCAGAACTACGTTACACCTGGAATTCCCAGTATCAGACAGCATCAGAAACAATCTGATAATTATCCTGGAAGAGTGTTTGGGTTTGTCACACATCACTCATTGTCACCTCAGTTATTTGTCACCTCTGTAAGCCTCTAACCGTATGAGCCGTGTGTGTGTGTGGGGGGGGGCGGTCTACCTGTCACTGCCACAGGCTTTGTTAAATGTATCTTGTGTGGATTCCCTTTTTCAAGTCAAGTTTACACGAAAATTTGGATGATCTCACTTTGTTATTTTCTACACTGTATCATATTTATGTCAATTTGTACTCTCTAGGAAAAGCGGGAAAATCATTGGGCTGACTCACCCGGAAGGTGATGCTGTATGCGGAGTCCCCTCTGCTGTAGAGATGGGGAATAAAGATAACTGGGCTGGAAATGACTCACAAACTAAAGCTATTATACTAACTTTTGTGTTGACTGATCAAGGCAGAATTTCAGGTTTGCCATTTTAACTGAGTTATGGTCACATTGTATTATTATCAAAGGAAGAGGTCTGGCAAAGTTCAGTCTATACATTCAACTGTTTAGTGTTATCATTTTTGTTATCATTTTTGTTGTAATACTACACAGTTTACAAATAACCTCTCAGGGTTAATTAAAATGCTGCATTTTTCATTCGATATTGTATGATGTATAGTTAAAAAGTATTTGATATTACTATGGATATCCTTCCATCAGTTTCACATTACTCATCTGCTGAGAGAGATGCTTAAAGTGATGTAATGTTATTGCTGAATTCTTATTACCTATTATCCATCTCCTATGGTAAGGTGGATTGGTAGGATTTTCAATATCTTACAAATTTTCTTAAAGCAGTTTTGTCTGAATTGAATTGTATCTAATGCATTTGACAGTCGATCAGTTTGTAATCATAGTCTGTTGTCTCTTTTGTTAGAGTTGATACTGACCAGCAGAGGGCGACATTTCCCAACAAACGATCACCGGCCGGGAGTAAATCATGTCAGAAGAAGATAGTTCTGTACAATTATTACTTGATTACTTCCAGATGTTCGTGGTGGAAGTGAAGAGTTGAATTCGCTGAGTATCGACATCCCTTATATTTCGGACTTTTTTTCCTAATCATAGCGTTTTAGTTTGGTGGTTAAGAACGGAAGTGACCCTGTAAGTGTTTCCGGTAACTGCTTCGCGCGTGTAGCTTTCATTTAAACCCTCTTTGAGCCCTCTCACTTCGAGACCTGGCTGTCTCAACTTAGCTTACAGTCCTCTCAGTATATTAGGTATGTAATGCCTTCATTTGCAGCTAGTCATTTTCCCTTTAAAAGGTTAAAAGCAACATTTCCTCATGGAGCTTAAGAAGCTAACGGGTTAGCAGTATTAGCGCATATTGTCCTTCGCTAGTTTAAAGCCCTCAAATCTTAGAAAACTACTGTCAGGAGGTTTAGCTGCAGTGACAAAATACTTGCAGGTAAATCGCCATTTGCACATTATTTGATAAACTGACACTGAATGAAACCATTGGCCAGCAGCAGACTAATAGCTTCATAGTTGCACCAAAGCACGGCAAGGTCACTGAAAGCGTAAACAAACTGTTGTACTACAGTGTTTGTAGGGGTTTCATTTGACACTGGCACTTTGGTCTTTGTGTAGGTTGTGACAGACATTTGTTTATATCTTTTGCTTGACAGCAACAACGCCTAAATGGGCTTTCTACTGTCTAAATCCATGGATGCGAACTTCAAAAAGCAGCAGGAGTTCATGCTTCTGAACGCACGTCTGCAGGTGAGTTAAGGTCAACCCACAGACACGTTGAAAACTGATCTGCTACCTTTGGAAGTCTGCTGTTCACCAGAATTTAATGCTCAATTCACTTTTAACACGCCTGTAATGAAATTGAGAGTTTGTCTTTATTACACATAATGCATGTACATGCATGCAGAATCGACTCCTGGAGCTAGATTTGTATTTATTTTTGCAAGTGTTTTCCTAAGTTTGCCACTTAAATCTTGTACAGTTGAGTGGTGAATTTCAAAAAGTGTATTTCCACCAGGGCCTGCTCTGACTCATTGTTTTTTTGTTTTGTTATTTACTGCCATGTGTTTTAACAATTAGAAGCATATGTCTTCTTAACCTGAAAACAGCTTGTTCCTGTTTGGCAAAGGTAAAGCCTCCACCACTGCTAGTAAAAAGACATCACATCCCAGCACCTGTGAACGGATGACAGCAAATATTGAACACAAAATGAGAGGGAGAGAGATTAGAAATATACAAATGAATGTTTAGATGTGGCAGTGGCTATAGACTCTTAACACACTTGCTACTACAAATGTATAAAAGTAAACGATTAAGTACACATAGATTTTATATTTCATTTAAAAATATGTGCAGGGGGGGGTTCTTTGATCATTTTCTGAAGCTGTTGAAGAAACAGCAGGGATTTTGCAGAGTGTTTACACATTCGACCCCAAAATAGTCCCAGTTTAGGTCAGAAAAGTAACTGCTCAATATTAGCAGGATTGTTCCTGATATTAAATGAACGTTTCAAATTTTGAAACTGTTATTACTGTTTTAGCCTGATAGTGTTCCACACACGGGCTCAAATGTGGATGAGTGTCGGCTTAACAGCAGGGAGATCTCTTACCTAAGGACAGGACAATGAAATTTCTGAATCTTCCTCAAAACAAGTCAATTTCAAGAGGAAGTGACATTGAAAAAAATAGTCAATTGTAGCATTTGTAATATTCCGAGGTTGTCCAGTAAGATTAGCTTTGACCAGAGTCCAGAAAGAAGCATTCAGATTAAAAGGACGTGTGTGTGGCATTGCTCATCCTGAGTCTCTTACACACTCTCTATGGAGAATCACTTTAGTTCACAGCTTTCCATGTCCACCCAGAGACTGCAGATTTTTATTGTCCTCATTACTTCTGCTTTCTCCTGTTTTCTAATTTAAACACAGGGTTGTTTGTTTTCCCTTTCCTTTGGAGCCAATTCTTTGTGATTTATTCATGCCTGCCAGCTGCCGAGAAGCAGGTGGGACGTGTGGCTGTCATAACCCCAATGACATTATACGACTGAGACCCAAAAGGTTTGCCGTTTGGCCTGCCCCCGAGATTACTGCTGCTCTCCCAGCTGTAAATACGGAGGATGATGACAAAAATAATAGAATGATGGCAGAGGTTAGGCAATCGAGTTTCAGAGCACCCTTATTTGGGTGTTGACAGTGTTTCATAGGTGAATATTAGATGCGCGTTTATGCATTACCGTTGTCGACCTACGTTGTTACATTAGCTTAACTCACTATAGATTTTCTAAATTTAAGACTCTTGTATAGAAAAACAATTTTAAATATATTTTGAGAACATTTCTAGTCATTTGCAAAGCTAAATTGAAATTACATCCATGATCTGAGCTATATGTGGTGACTTCAAACTGAGAAGTCTGTGATGTTAATGACCAGAAATGTATCTGCTGCTTTTTCCATTAACAACCAGATCGTATTTTGACATCACCTCACTGAAAGAGTTAGAATTTAGCTTATACAAAGGCTGCCATGCATTAAGATGTCTGAAATAACCTTTCTTCACTGGTTTCTCCTTTTTTTTTCTATTTCCTATCCATCATGTCTAATTGATCCCCGCTGTCTTCTTGCCTTAAGTCAGCGTCATTGTGCTTGAATCATGGCTTCAGTTGTAAGCATTACTTTAAATTTCACTTGCTCTGATTGTATCACACACGTCTTGGTGACGTGAGTATCGTTTTTGTTCGCTTCATATCAAAGAATGCTTCTGTGCTGCTAATGATAGGGCTGTGCCTTTCATTCAGTCCCTGAACTTGATTGGGTTTAAGTGGAAAGTAGACAAGCTATTATTTTATAGCTTTTCATTTTCATCAGCTGCTTTTTATTTGTCCTTATTTATTTTTCACCCCTTTAGGGACACTTCTCACATATTGCAACAAACTCTTCTGTTGAGCAGAACTGTGCAGCCATTAAACCCACAAAACCCATGATATGCAGAACACAATCATGCAACCAAATGTAAGCAATGAAACAAAGGTTTTACAGTAAAATGATGGAAGAAAGGCTAACTTTTTTATTCTGAGGTACCAGACTGCTCAGGAGATGAAGAGTGAATCCTCTCCAGTTCAGGATCCAATGACAAAAGAGGTCCAGTTGCCAGCTTGTGTTTTGGGCTCTGCTGTTAGGCTCTAAATGTCATATCTGACAGGATTAAATGTAAATTCACATTTCAACCAGCTTTATCTTCAACAACAAGAACAAAGGCACCATTTTCTTAACATTTTATTAATACCTATGTGGCAGATTAATCACATAAGTCTCAAAACTCTTTTCTTTTGACCAATTTACCAATTTTTGTCCACACAGAAATAGAGAAACACTGCTTCCTGCCTGTTTTTCTTAGTGTGCACAGTAGACCGTGAGGATTTGGGCCGATGTGTTTCACAAGCAGAGTCCCTCTGTGACGATCTTTCTAGCGTTTGGAAATGTCAGTGGGTTTCCCGCTTGGCAGCAGCTTGGTTTTACTCTCACTTTGTCACCTTCAGGATGGGCTGGTGTCTGATTTCATCCTTTCACTTTTCCTTCCCTGCTTGTTTTCAGTCCGTGTCACGACTCGCCCAAGCCTCCCAACATTTCCCCATCAGCTTTTCTGCCGTTTCCAAGTCAAACGTCAGTCTGCTGTCTAAGCACACAGCAGAAACGTTAGGACAACAGCTCATTCATACATTTACATTTAAGCTGGTGACGGTAGGCTTCTCTAAGCCCTGTGTTTGGGTTTCTGATGGTTTTATTGCTGATGGTAATTGCAGTTTTTATGGAAAAATGAAAGATCTAAATTAGGAGTTTAAACAGTTTAATCTGTTGACGTGAAAACACACATCAATGGGGCGGGGGGGCTGTAAAGTCATTTACCAGTTCACATTTACTATGTCACATTTCCCGCTTCTGCATCCCTTGATGTGCATGTGCGGGTAATCCCGCCTCTCTTCCCTTTGTGACAACACTCTACCAAAATGAGTCATCAGAAACATCCACTGCGTTCACTTTCTGTCTCAGCTCTGTGGACATATTTTGATCTTCAGGATAATGCCAGCTCAAAAACTTTTTTTGTTTTATTTACAGAAATCTTTTCCGTAATTTCCAGCACTTTGAAGTCGTGCCCAGCTGGGGTTGTTCAGCCGTAGCCTGAAATGCCTTCTGGCTGTGAGAGCGCTGAAACTTCCCTCTTTTTGGAGAGTTTCATAGTTGGAGTCAGCTTTTTTGCAAAAAGATTTCCGGGGGTGGGTTTCACTCCCCGGACATGTATCAAAATTCCCAGAGAAACTCTACATAGAGATTCTTAGTATTGGTGTGTTTCCAGCTTACAGTATGACGCCGACATGTACTGTACGGATATACCGAAATAACCCTGATCAGAGATACAGGGTTCAGTTTCTTAAAAAACAAGACAAGCCCGAGCATATTGAAAGGAGTAAGTGTAAATTTGTGTGTGTGTTTGTGTCGGATACCCAGTACCTAAATGTGTCCAGTGATCCCTTTTAAACAAGAAATGAATGAATCCTTCTTTGTCCTTTTTGTTCATTTCCAGGATCAAACAGCATTTTTGTTTTTATGGTTAAGAAGTTATTGTTGAATTTAGGAAAGATGAGGTTAGGAAAGATGAGGTCTTTGTTGGAATCACACCTTTCTGGGCTCAGCGAACCCTCATTATGGTGGAATCCATGTAAATACGAGTGGTGGGTTATTTGACCATCCCCCCCGAGCCAGGTGGGTTCCCTGCCCCCGTCCCCAGATAAGCAGAAGCCTGCGGCATTAGGGAGGAGTGTTGTTTGTCTCCCATAATGAGGAAGCTCTGTGGGAGTGCAATCATTGCAGCCACTGTTGCAGCAGTTGACAAATGACAAGCCCAAGTGATCTTTCAAAATCACCCGTCTGTATATTCTGATTCAACAGCCCCGTCAGAACCCCTTCGTCTCCAGCTGGACCCGGTCACATTAAAGCTCATCAGTGTCCGGCTTCTGTGCGACTGAGTTTCTGACCAATCCTGTGTCTTCCTGACCATCGCACCAAGCGGCCCCTGTTCCCTAAAGGTTCCGCGTTTGACCCGGCACTCGGGTCACGACTGTTGATCACGCTCTCCACAATCAAACAGCCCACTGAAAAATATTGAACTGTTAATTAGGGTTTGATTGCGCTTTGTTTACAAGAGTGGCTTTTACTCCACTTTCACCTCCCAGCGACACGTCGGCCCGATGATTGCAGCTGGGATTTCATAAAGGTCCCCCTGTTTGGCCACTTCTGACACATTTTTCAGCCTCCGAGCCTCTCAGGTCTCTAACTACCCCACTCGGTCTCCTGGACACGGCCACAGCAGGCGGGCGCAGCAGGCTTCAGATCAGTGTCTGCACGCCTGTGTGCGATTGGCTCCAACCTGGAGCTGGTGGCAGAGCGGCCGGCGCACCAAGCCAGACTGAAAATATCAAGAGGTGTTGCACCAAACTTTTCAACATCCTCCTTACATGCCGAAAAGGGAGAGAGGGTTGGGAAGTTGTCCCCAGATGCTCTTTTTCCTTTGCATTAGATCTGCTTTGGACTGTTATTATCTAGTCTTCTGGCTGATGGGGCTGATGAGTGGTTGGCAGGCCATTTCTCATGCCTACTGTCACCCTGAGGGAGGGTTAAGTGGCCATGCTTGGCCTTAGTCATCATGCTTGACAAGTTAAAGACATTTCAAGCTGGGAGTTGGTCAACATTTAGCCCACTTCCTCACAAAACCTGGTTAGAAGGGCTCAGACTGCACACGCATCTCTGTGCTCCGAGATTTCAATCTACCGATACGTGTTCGTTCCATATGTTTGGGTTTTCTTCCTTCTTCTTTTTTTTTTTAAACAACTCAACGGTAAAAAGTCCTGCAGACAAAACACTGACACGAAATGTTCTTGTTTGATAGTAATTTAAGTGAATATGGTCTCAGAGTGGAATCAAAGTGAAGCTTCACCGACAGGCTGTAATTTATATCATCCACTTTTGTCATCAGCTGGTCTGAATGGTGGAGGTCTTTTTTTTGGACTGAAAAAATAATTTTTTAGCATCACCGTCATCACTGATTCCAAGTTCCTGTTCTGCGGAAACAAAAGCTCATCTTTGACACGTTCACTTTGGGAGGAGAAAAGGCCTTTGGGCTGAGAATGTCACTCAGACCGGCTCAGGAGTGATTGTGATGCAGGGCGTGTGCGCTTGTGTGGCCGTGGATGGAAGCGTGCGCGTCAGACAGGAAGCAGCAGACAAAGGATTGACCCGGCTGCCGCTCGCCAGCCTGAATGCGGCGCTCCAGACAATGGAGCGCCTGTGTCTCCATGCCACGACCCTCTGCGTGTCCATCAAGCGGCTTCAGGGCTCTAACCGCCCGGGAGTTCAGAATGTCACCTCTGTAGAGTTCTATAACAAATACCGACACTGATCGCTGGGTCTGTCGCTTCCTTTACCGGTTTTTAGTTTGTCCAAAGTGGAGCTGTCAACACAGACACACCGTTTGTCAGAAAACCTCCGTTTTCTGCCTCTCACAGAAACACAGGCTTTGACCCTTATCAAAGTCCTTGAACCAGGTTTTTTTTTTGAGGGGGGGGGGGGTTTACATGTAAGCGAAATGAGATGTGACAGTTTTGCTGCCTGTTTGTCTTTGAGCGCACAGCTTCCTGTTTGTGTACCTGAATGTGCGTTCTGATGATTAGGGGTCTCATAATTGTCCATGTATGGTGTTGGAGACCTTTTGTCTGGCCTGCTGACGTCCTCCGTGTCCCTTCCCCCTCCCCTTGGCCTGCATGTGTGTGCGCAGATGGAGCGTCAGATCCTGATGCAGAACCAGATGAGGGAGAGGCAGATGGCCATGCAGATCGCCTGGTCCAGAGAGTTTCTCAAATACTACGGTGCCTTCTTCACGGTGGCGGCGTCGGGGCTCACAATAGGGTGAGGCGTGGGTCCAACGCAGGACGCCGAGCGGAGGCTTTCACAGCTTCATCTTAGAGGAGTCACACCTTTTTGCCCAGTGGCATTTACTCTTTGCCCACGGCCTTCTCCCGGAGTCACACAGCTCAGATCTGGTTCAACCCGGGTGCTGTCACACTCCCAGTCCCACAGCTGTCCACCATCACTACAGCTGCAGGTCCAGCTGCTGAGGAGGATTTAGAAAAGTGTTTATTCCCAACCACCGTCATTAGTATACTCATTAATTGGACTTTAGAGCCAATTTCAGCCAAGTCGGCTTGAACTTCTGAGTAAAAACTTGGTTTATCTCAACAGGCAGAGTCTATCACTTTATTCTTCGATGTGATCAATTAGCTTGTTCTAAAAAATAAATTAAGAGGGAAAACAGGCAGAGTACAGTTTTTCTGTATCAAGTAAGTTCTTCCTCTGTATCTTTGTTTTTTTTTTTAGAGCCATAAAGAGAAAGAAGCCAGGCCTACTGGTTCCCATCGTTCCTCTAGGCTTTATATTAACCTACCAGATGGACAGCGCCTACGGAACGCTCCTCTATCGAATGAGAGGTGAGGCACGCTGCACAAACCGCATTTAAGAAACAATTTTATGAACAAATGGGTGATTAAAATTGGCTAATGTCTTCAACCAGTCGAGCTTCCTGTCATACCGCATTTAAAAGTGAAGGAGCGCTTGATCATAATATTACTTCCATTTCAATTAAATCTTCAAATGTAATCACATTGAGTTTTAATATTTCTACCAGATTCTGTTTTTGAGTCAAACCTGTAACAGGGATTTAGATCCACCCTAATGAGCTCAAACCTGATTCAAGCTCTAATCATCACAGATATTTACCACAGACTTTGGCTTATTCACCAGTAATGAGGACTTCATTAGCAGTAGTTCTTTTTTCTTTAAACAGAGACTTTCATAATCCATTAAAGTCATCTCTATGTCTATTGTATGGAACTTTATATTAAAAACTCTCCAGCTCATCCACATTCTCGTGAAACACGCTCTGGTTTCTGTTTACTTAACTGATACGCCTTTTGTTTAATTTGACAACACAGTCACATCAAACTGGTCACAAATAATATTCATTTTCTCATCAGTGCTGACCTCCAGAGGCAGCAACGTTCGTGCTAACATTAGATATCAGGCAGAAAACCAGCATTTGTGTGTAAAGGAGCACCGACTTGTTACACTACAAATGGTGTTTGTGTCTAATCGCTCCTTCAGGGGAGGCTGAGAACATCATGGCGTCAGAGCGCGACCGTTTGGACTTACCTGAGGGGCTTCCAACCTTTGAAAGCATAGAGAAGGCCCGTCGTGCTAAAAGCGGTCTCATCTCCATCTTGGAGAAGTGATTCACCAGCCGGAACGGGAGTCAGAATCCAGACTGTCCGGCCCACGTGTTCAGCATCACTTTGTGAAAGAGAGAACAAATGCCATCTGCCTTTTTTCTTCTTTTTTTTAAAAACATGATGGAGTCCATGGTTTGCACTAATTTTTCATCATGGACTTTGTGTGATTTCATTGTTTTTTGGTGGATTGTATCAGAAAAAAGTTCTTCTAAATGGGCTGGTTATTGAAACATTACAGCGTCTCATAAATAAATCTGCTCCAAGAACTCAATGAAAAGCAAACGGTGTTGACAGTTACCCATCTTCCCAGACAAAATGCTTATTTATTGACACGTGGTGCCTTCAATGTCCAACGTTCACTTGTTTGTTTTAGCTGTGTTTGAGATAAGTGGCACTGATGGCTTAAGATGCTAAATACAGATATTTATTTTAGTTTTCTGCTGCATCTTTATCATGAAAACAATCCATTCACATCATGGAAGCAGTGAAAATGTGCTGCTGACAGATAAAAATGAAGATTTCAGTGATAAAGATCAATAATAATTCATCATCACACCAAAGCTATTGCACTCTTAACTTTTTTTGTTTTTTTAATCATTACAGTGTGCTTGCAAGTTGTTCAAATTAGCACATTTATTCCTTCTTTACTCACTACTGAATCCATTTGTGCTTGACATATTGATATTTTATTTGTCAGGCCAATAAAAACCTCTTGAAACAGCTTTATTTTCTGAAACTGCCTTTTGTGACAGGGCGCCCTTTGAATGGAGAGCTCCAAACTCAACATCTCCTAAACCCCAAAAGCAGTTTTTGTTGAGGCGTGTCGCTGGAGGAGCCCGGTTATTCTCTACAGGAAAAAAACACGCGATTTATTTATGCAGCTACTTTCAGATTTCTCATTCCTGGTCTTTGTCCTCCCATTAATATCTTATTTGTGATGCAGGCACTCTCCTGCTTAACAATATTTCAGCAA
Organism: Menidia beryllina; assembly: GCA_013363375.1. Lineage (NCBI taxonomy): Eukaryota > Metazoa > Chordata > Actinopteri > Atheriniformes > Atherinopsidae > Menidia > Menidia beryllina. Next base: position 5,453,896 of record JABUIW010000124.1, on the reverse strand, counting down.
AAAAGAAATAACTCTGTGTACGTCACCGCCATCCATCTAAATAACGTGGATGTGTGGTTGTTCCTGCGTGTGTGTCAAGAAGGGAGGGGGGGGTGGCACGGGTTTCTAAGTGAACAAGTGACTATAAAAGGTTACACGCTCTGGCAAAGAGAGAATCAGAGCAACACAAGACAGACGAATTGAAGTGTTTTGCCATTTAGAAGGAGCTCCAGAGATATCTGCCGAGTGAAAAGTGGGAGAGGAAGGATCTGCAGCTCGGACCGGACCTGAGGTGGACCTCAGCTCAGCCACCTGATCAGAACAAGCAGCCAGCCAGCCCCATCCTCCCGTCAGGTCCCGCCCGCCGGGAAAATGCTGTGGAGGGCGACTCTGGCCGTGGCCGTGGTGTGCTTCGGAGGCATGTGCAGCTGCGTGAGGGCTGATGTCATGAGCCGGCTGATGGGACCCCGGGACTACGGAGTCAAACTGTGCGGGCGAGAGTTTATCAGAGCGGTCATCTTCACCTGCGGCGGCTCCCGGTGGAAACGCTCCATAGACGTGGACTCAGGTGAGCCGTCCCCGTCGCTGCCGCTTAGAGTTTGATAAGTGGGGGAAAAAAGCTGGAAAAAATTCTCTGCTTTTTGCTGCCATCAAAGAAATTACTAAAAATCTCAGAGTATCAGCTGTTAGTGTGATTTAAAGGATGTAAAATGTCTTTAAAGAAAGGGATAAAAAAATCTGTCAGTAAAACCCTTTAGAAAAGTCTTTTCTCATGTTTTCTACATTTAAACACGATTGAGTTGATTCAAACATCTTTTAAGACAGTCACTTAAATCCATTATTTCTGACTTATTTGTTCTCTAAAACAAATCTAGTAGAACCTTCATTATAAGATTTGTAGATAAGATGTAATTTCTGGACTCTTTTTTTTTTCCCTCCAGATTCTCTCCGGTGGAATTCCTTCCTTGACTTGACAACAGAAGACAACCAGCAGACCTGGAAACGTGGAGCAGAACTCGCAGACGGCCGCCCCTCCGCCCCCGACTCCTCCTCCTCCTCCTCATACTCTCTGGCCGACCTCCTGACCCTTTACAGAGCTGCGGGCGACAGGCAGCACCCGTCTCCGAGTGTGCCGGCCCTGACGGGGGACTCGGCTGATTTGGGCGGGCAAGAGGGGAATGGAGAGGTGGCCGCCTGGCCTGTGCCCAGCAAGAGGAAGAGGAACTTTTCCCTGGGAGTGGCGGGGATGTGCTGTAACCAGGGCTGCACCAAGAATGACATCGGACGCTTGTGCTGAGGCGGGGTGGGGGGAAGGAGAAGGGATGGACGGTGGAGAAGTGGTCGGTCATGACACAAAGCTGGTGTGACGAGAGCTAATGGGCTGTGTGCCGTTGTGTGTAGATGTAGAGCTAAAAGATGGTTGGAGGTTAAGATACATCAGAAAATCTTCGCATCCGTCCAGCTCCATCCCTTTCTGATACGATGGGCATTTTTATTCATTCTCCTCACTAGTTTGATCATTTCCTGAGCTAAAATTATGCTCTGTATGTATGAATGTCACTCTCACTGTAAACTGGAATAAATTTTAAATACTGCGTTAATATGAAATGTTGATCAGTGTCTTCACTTAAGCTTTCAGAATATCTGACTATCGTACCGTGAGCAACCCACAATATTGTATATTAACATCATTTGGTCATTCTAAATCTCATTTCTGACCTTTGTTCATAACAATAAATCTCTGCAATTGGGGTATCAACACCCTAAGGATAACACTAAATAGGAAGGGCCTTTGTTTCTCCATTTAAACAAATACTTGACCTTTGCATAATACAAGATGATACGTTTTAATGCTCCAAATGTTCAAATGACTCTACAATGTAATTATTGACCACGCATTTCCAAAAACAAATATCATGCCGAATTTCGCACAATTTTTCTGTTTGGAACAAAGACAACGCCTTCAGTTTATGTGACGCATCTGCTGAAAACAACCACAGCTGAAATACATGTGGACACATGTGTCACTTGGCTGGGATTTTCTTTTTAAAACAAACTCTGTCCACAAACTGATATGTATCAAATGATCCTATTTGAGGCAACACAGCAAAACAAGTCATCACAACATTATCACAGAGATTTAAAGCATGATAAACTCTGGTGATAAAAAACATGCCCTGCCACACAGTTTTTAAGCAAATAAGTCTGATATGAACCAATTAGGAATAGTTAACCCCCCCTCCCCTCCCCATGTTGCACCTCATTACCACATATCATATATTTTTTGTCCTTTTTTCCCTGAAACACAAACACCATTACAGAAAAGGCACACTGAATAGAGATGGCAGAGAAAGGGTTCATACTGCCTTGAAAAATGGCGTTTGCATGCAGATCACAAATAGTGACCAATCGCTCTCCTACGCTCATTAACGGACCACAAATGTGGTCAAATGGACCACAGATACATTTTCTGATCAACAAAATAACGCACATGTCCGCCTTTTCAAACTCCACATCTTTAAAGTAAGACTTTGAATAAAATAAAGGCACCACATTTTTTCACCTTTTCTACTCTGCAGAGAAGCCTTGAAACATCAAAGATTCTACAATCAGCTGAATAAAAGGAAATTGTCTGTTAGATAGAAAATTCAAGCCAACAGGAACCCAAAGAGCGAATGAGGCAGTTTCTCTTGGTGGTTCGCCAGCTCCCAGACATCCACAGCAACTGGAAACACGAGAGGCAAGAACCTAGAAAAACAGAGATCTCTTGGTAACAAGTCCCTTTGTAACAGAGGCTCACATATCAGCCTTAAGAGCTAAAACAAGGACGTGTGCTTGTAACACAAGCAGAGCCACGATGTTGGTTTCAGGCATTTCAAGTTGGCACAGGCGGCTGGTGCTGAGTTGTTCTTAGTTTTTATTTTATCTATAAAGAGATTTTTATTTGAAGTTTTTGACCATAGAGGTACAAAGTAACGTCTCTTATTTCCTGCTCATCCATCAAAGCGCAGGAAGTTCTTGAAGTTCACCAGAAGTAATCTTTGATCTTGGAGTTGGCTGTAGTGTTCTTGCTGGTCAAAAGACTTCCTCTGTCCAGAGAGAGGAAGCTGAACTTCTGCAGAGAGCCAACGTCACCATCGATTCTACTCCAAACCGCCGGAACAAAGCCGGGCAACTCATCTGCGTGTGACGACAGCTCAGGCCAGTCCACACCGAAGGGTCAAAGGTTGCGGAATCATCGGCGCTCATGCATCCCTGCTGTCTCGCACCGTCTCCACGCGCTGGATCAAGGTCTTGAATGTCGGCCGCAGTCCCGGGTCACTGCTCCAGCACTCCATCATTATCTTGTGTATCTAATGTGGGAGAAATAATCAATTATTTGAAGAAAAAACAACAGGTCAGAGAGAAACAGAGATGTAAGTCGCATTGACGGGAAATAAGAAACTGCATTTCCAGTTTTAGTGGTGGAACTAAAGGTTACCGACCTCCTTTGGACAGCTATCAGGAGCAGGCAACCTATAGCCCTGTTTGAGCAGGTCTATCAAATGATACACGATCATCTGGCCCTGCTTCTCGTTCCCCATCTTCTCCATGAACACCTGCAGCAGAGTGCAGATTTGTAAAAAAACTTTGACTGAAGGCAAGGAAGTAAAACCTGGGGAAAATAAATAGAGTTGAATCTAAAATCAGAAAGTGGAGGTGCTGTACCGCTGGTGGGCTGCAGTTCTTGTCACTGTAGGTGAAGAGCTCATAAAGGACGACGCCGAAACTCCAAACATCTGACGCCACCGAGAACTTGCTTTCTGTCAGAGACTCTGGTGCATACCTGGAAAACAGGACAACAAATAACAGTCCATACGTTAAACATAGTGCTTCCCATATCCGTGTAAACAGCAGTGGATGTTAAAGTCTTAGACAGGCCTTTGGAGCTCCCCTGGATTAAGGCCTTTCTGCTGCTGCCCTTGTCTGCAAAGGCCAAAAGTTGTCTTCAACAGTAACAACTCTTTGTTCTTTGAACATACATGTGACCCATCAATTATGCTAGCAGAGAAAAAATCATCTGTTTTCACTGAAGAGCAAAAGCAGCGAACATCCAAAAAAGCCTCCTCAGGAAAAGTTTCAGTTCTGAAGCTCTTAGTTGGGTGTTGGCTGCATTTGATTCTGTTCTGTCTGGAGGATCCCGCACTGCTTCATTCCAAACGAGGCTCGGGTTCATACGGACAATCCGCATTTGATGCTGCTGTTTTTTAGTTGGAATCTTTGCCTTCCTCAGCAGCGGTTGGGATCATTCATTTCTGTGAAGCCATGTAATTAAACATGCTGATGACTCTGTGATTGTCAGCCTCCCACAGGATCATGAGGTGACCATGGCTCAGCTTTTTGACAGTTTTATTACAAAGCAAGAGGAATCATATTTACAACTTAATGTCTGTGAGACAAAGGATATCTTTAGCGACTTGAGTTTTAAACCTTTAATAACTAAACCGACTCTCATCAATCTTATGTTTGTATCCTTTCATATCCGAACTTCTTTTCTGTTTTTTTTTCTTATGAATCCCACTTGTCCAGATTTATGAGATTTTCTTTTTGAGGACACACTGCACTTCGTGCTGTTAGTTTCATCCTTAGTTGAGGGAAACTATACGTCTGTGACAGATTGCTAGCAATAAAACATCAGATTTTACAGCTGAAATTGGTTTGTTGTTAGGTTGTCAGTGACACTGGTTAATCCCCAGAGTTAGGTACTCCTAAAACATGTCTCTGAAAATGATCCAGTTCACGGACCGAGGAAAAGAAACAAAAGCAGTCGAAGAAAAAAGCTCAACGTCTTCCACACACTACTTACTGTCTGTGTGTTTAAAGGTGGCGAGGCAAACGTGGAAATCCTTCATCTTAAAAACAAAAACTGTGTGTTTGAGAAGGCAGAAATGAAGCAGCGTGATCCTCACCAAAAGATGGGGCTCTCCCCGGGCTCTCGGACGGTGTAGTAGTCTTTGTCCTGTGGCAGGACCTTCGTCAGGCCAAAGTCGCCGATCTTCACCCTCATCTCGCTCTCCACTAGAATGTTCCTGGTGGCCAGGTCTCTGTGAATGTAGCGCTTCAGGCCGAGGTAGTCCATACCCTGAAAGAGGTCCACGTGTTACGGAGGCCACAGGAGACAGGGAGGCGGGAAGGCCTGGCCGCTGGGGCCCGTTACCTTGCAAATCTGTGAAGCGTAGTGCAGCAGCTTCTTGGAATCAAAGTGATCCCTGTGTTTGATCAGATAGTCTCTCAAGCTGCCAAAGGGGAGGTATTCCATGATCAGCCGGAGGTTCCGTCGCCCTGCAGGCAGAGAGGACGGAGCTACTGATATCGATCAACAGTGGTGTGGAACACATTACCCAAAAAAACTGACTAGAATGTTGAAACGAACGCTCCCAAATAATACATCACAGCCCCCTGTGGATATTTGGATAAGAACAAAATTGTTTAAAATGTGCAAAACAAAGAAAAGAAGTAAAGTTCACATTATTTTTCATTATGGAGCTCATCTAATTCTACTCAACTAATCAACATAATACTAGTACATTTTTATGTGTAGCGAGAGATCAAATCAATTAGTATAAAGACGATTAATGATCTGGCAACTTCAGCCTTAACCTTAGTGTTTTAGTTTTTTTCATCAATGTTTTGCCAAATGACACTTTATATATATTGTGTATCGATACTTTGTATGTAAACACTGTTGCCAGTCTAAAAATGATTAAAATTCACTGTATACGCACAGCAGCACCGATACTGTAAAACAAATGTTAAACGATACTAAAATAATCATACTTTTCAAGGGAGTTTGATTTGATATGAGTAAAGTTTGTACCTGCACTGTAGCACACGCCTTTGTATTTAACTATGTTTTCATGATGGAGGGATTTCAGGATCTCAATTTCCCGCTCAAAGTCTCGGAGATGCTCGGCTGAACTGTGCTGCAGTTTCTTCACAGCCACCACCTCCCCAGTGCTGTCCTGTAAGGGGTCGTATCTGCACATCTCCACACTGCCAAAGTTTCCCTGGGATTGAGGAGACACGCTTTTTTTCAAACAACCTTTTAAACATTTAAATGGAATAGTTTGTACACAAATGTGATTCCCTGCATAATCGTGCTGTAAAATCATGATGAGAAGTTCTTTGGTATCAAACAGTGCCGGTTGAACTATCATGAGAACATAACTTCTGACAGCGGAAACTGATGATTAGTCACAGAAAATCTAATCTTTGTCACTGCACATCATAATTTGTCTGACATGCATTTCCAACATCCATTAACCTCGCTGGCACGTATACAGAGGCAAAAATCCTCTCAGGAGGGCCGAAAGTTCGAGAAATGAACAGCTGGTTTGAGTTGTTTATCCAGTAAAGGTTTTTGGAATTCAAAAAATACCTGTTTATGGGTGCAAATATCAAGATAAAGAGTAATTGAGAGCATTCTCTAGTGTGTGTGTCTTACTTTGCCCAACTGCTTGAGGAAAATGAGGTGCCTCTCCTCAAACTGAGCCGGCTCCTGGCTCTCAGAGGCCCACGGGAAGCCAAAGCCTCGCGTCCTGTTGGGCACCATGTCACTCTCCACCAGCAGCTCATAGTCTGCAACAAGAAAATGTACAAACTCTGGATAGACTCCTCAGTGACTGAACGTCTGATATGATACATAATGTGCCCGATGTTAAGCTGTGCTCCACAGCGCTGGCACAAAGCTACGTGTTTTTCTGTGTTTCTACCTGGAGTGAAAAGACTGTTGAGATCTCTGATTATCGCCCTGAAAGAGGGTCGGTGTGAAGGCTCGTAGTCCATACAGCTGTTTATCAAATTGGCGAGCTCCGTCCATTTGGGAGCTGGCAGCTGGTGTCTGTCCTCATAGAACAGGTTCTTCTACATACAGACAGAACACAGTCAGCAACCTGCTCGTTTTCCGCTTAGAAACACATCACAAGTTCACCTAAATAGAAATCTAGTCCTGTCAAAAAATAATGGGATATGCCATTCATTAAACTCTGTTTAAACAAATGAACAATTCTCATTCATCATTAATCCAGCCTTTCTTGGGGGTCGACCTTTGAGCAGTCCAAAGTGCTGAGTGGTTTGTCTCCCCCACTGCAGATCTCCCACAGGGTGGTCCCAAAGCCCCACTTGTCTGTGGCCAGACTCAGATTTTTGGAGTTTTCGATACACTCGGGGGGGACCCACGGGATACGCTCCACCAGAACTGTGGGAGCGACGGGTAAAAACAATCACACACCTCGGACGGACAGGCTCTCAGGACAGTGTGCTGGATGTGTCCTCACCCTCTCTGGGCAGCACAGTGATGCTGATACCGGGGTCACTCAGCTTGATGAAAGGCAGACTGCCCGTCTTCCGATCCTCCTCCCTGATCAGCAGAACGTTTTTGGCACAAACATTTCCGTGTATGACGTTTTTGTCTTCCTTCACACAGAATGAAAAAGAAATACATTGTAATGGCACATCTGAATTAAAATTCTAGGAGATTAAGAGAATGTAACTTTTCTTTTGAAATACAGTATGCGTAAATCATAATAAAACGAAGGGTTCCAGGCTGGATAGCTTATCATTTCAGTCTTACCAGGTAATGCATTGCCCAGGCAAGCTGTTTAGCCACTTCTAGTTTCCAAGTGATGTTCACACAAGTTTTCTTCTTTTTCAGGTAGGTGTCCAGGGACCCAAATTTTCCATATTCTTGCACCATCATGTCTGACAGATGAAAAGGCAAGTAATGTTATCTTATGTTTTTTCAATATTGCAATATTGGTAAAATATCACATTTAAGAAGAAAAGTTTTTCCATTTTGTTTACTGATAATCTTTGTATCATTGAACAAAACTTTTTTTTTTCTTGGTGTTACTGTTTCTAAGTTTCTTCAGTTTCAGAGGTGTGTTTTATGTTGTTGTTTTTTTCAAACAAGGCTACATATTCCACAGCCTTTAAATCTTTTCATCCATTTACATTCTTCTGGTTAAGTCCAGTTTAAACTGTCCCAAAAGGCTAATCTAATATAATCATGCATTAGTTTGGTATTTCCTGCTTATTAAAATGTCATATCTTTGCTCTTAATTTGCCACTGGTGACTTGTAATTGCAGCTTCTTCCTTTATAAAAACTATCAGAATGGGTTTGTGTTTTGCACTCACTCTCCTCGCCGCAAACACAGACACCATAGTTTAGGAGTAAGTGCTTGTGGGAGAGCTGGCTCATCATGCTGGCTGCCTCAAAGAACGACTGTGAGAAAGAAAATTGGAAAAGAGAATTTTAATAAGGGCCGATCAACATATTTCTTATACTTTTTTGGGTCATTCACAAAGCAACAGGCCAACCTCTGAATAATTGCGGTGAGCCTTGTCCAGTATCTTGATAACGACGTTCATCTGGTGTATCTCCCCGTAGTCCCCTCTCTCCTTCCTCACGCCACAAAAGATCTTGGTGAATGTTCCTTGGCCCAAACTTTCTTTCTGAAACACAGTTTTATTGTTCTGTCATCAAAACTACAATAGAAGGAAGGCAGAATGCACTTTTCTGACGATAGACAATTCTACTCGTAGCCGTTTTAGTAGAATTAAAAAAAGAAGGGAAAAAGAAGGAATCATTCAGTGTCTCACAATGATGAGGTCCTCTTTGCGGATCTTGTGGAAGACCATCTGGCTGATGTGTTTGTGGAGTGAAGGAGACGGAGGAACCTCTGTCCCTTGATTGTTTCTGCACACCAGCAGGTTGGACTTGTCTGCACAGAGGTGAATATGGGTAGGGCTTAGGCTCTGCCAATATAACTTATTTAGAAATGAAAGATTACATGTGCATAAATCAGATATTCATTCATTTCTTTGTGTTCAAGAACAATAATACACCTTACGGTGAAATTAAAAATGGCCTATTTAAAAGGTTTATTGTACCCAACAACATGTATATTACTGTAATCTAATATAGACCTTTTTTTCCAGATTTTAATTAATCTTTGCCAATTTTGTTCCCTTTTTTAAGAGTCAACAGTAAAGACCCTCTAAAATAATTGGGGAAAATTTCGAATAGCACTGTATCAGTTTGAGCTCTCACCTCTGGGGCAGGGAGGGCAACAGCTAGTCAGCTGGAATGTGTACCCGTCGGTGCGAAGCGCCTCTTTCTGGTAGCAATGCATAAGTTCCCTGAGCGAGCCGAAGCTCCTCTTGGCACCGTTCAGAATGTACTCTCCTGACTCCGTCTTCACTACCTGACAGTGCTTATAGTCCACCATTGTTTCGCACTGAAAAACAAGAGAATTACACGAGTGTAAGTGTCAAACATTATTGACTTTCTTCAGATAAAAGTCTTTATTTTTTAATGTTTATTTATTCACAAATATTTATTCATTTATTCTTTGGTGAATGAAGTTCATGTCAGTTTTAAATGTAAAACTTGACACATTATACAGTAGCATTACATAGACATGTTGTCCTCTATTTGGAGAAATCAAATCTCATTGCTCCCTCTAGTGACTGAAAATATGGACAATATTTTGAGATAGGGCTCCTGTTAGGGAAATCAGAGAACAAACATACTTAACTTTCAGTGACAAAGTTTGAATGTACAACAACTTCCTCCTCACAAAACTAAATCCCTCAACAGAAACCTCGTCACATGTGACACTTGCAGAATTTCTGGCAACTGATTCAGACTGACTGAACTTACCCCGACCACAAAGGACATGAAGTATTTGTCATAGTCTCTGGGGCTGCAGCGCAGAATGTACAGGCCCTGGTAGTTACCCGAACGACGCAGCTTACCAATAGTAAACTCCATCCTGTGATCAAAGGAGACACAATGTGTTTTGTGTGTGAAACATCTGGGCAGGTGGTTGCATCACAACGTTCGTATGATGTGCTGCATTTTTACTTGAGTATGATACTCACGAGACAGGGCCGTGGCAGTAACTTTGTATGCACTCCAGCAGTCTGGGAGAGGCTATCTCTTTACACAGGTAATGATGGGCATCTGCGACTAGTCTGTAATATCCATCAACTAATGATACAAAGGACAGGGCCTCTGAGAGCGAATGGAACTCCAGCTCCTTTCGTGTGGCCAAACATAAGAGAGTGCAGGATAGAAAAAAAATGAATAATTTAGTATGTTATTTACGAAACAACAGTTTACAAGTTAAAAATGGGGACAGCAGCTGGGCCTGTAAAACCTATTCCACAAAAGTAAACTTGTCATCATCGTTGTCTTGCGCAATTCAATTAATGAGGTTAAGAGCACGATTTTCAACAAATTATTTTAGTGAAAAATAACCACTAAGAGATGCTTAAATTGGGCTGCTTTAGCTGAATCCATGAATCCATAAGCAAACCAAATCTAACATGTACACACCCATGAGTTTTGAAATGTCAAGCAAATCATGTCGGATTGGAGCCTATAGCTGAAACATCTCGAAAAGGTGGTTTCCAGACAAATAGATCACTGGATTAAAGGCAAGGTGAATGAGTTTTCTATTCTGTTTTATCATTAGTGATAATAGACAATAGATAATGATTATTAGTAGTACTGTACCAGGATCTGGTTGTCCTGTCTGGTAAGGGAAACTATGCGACTCTCTACAGAGCCTTCTTTATTGCCCTGTTTGATGCTGATGTCGATCACCTCTGGGAAATCACAGTATGTCTGCAACTCCTGAGAACAAAAAAAAAAACATAGTTAGCTTTTTTGCATTTTTCTCTCCTTAATATCGTATCCTGTGCTCTCACCTCCTCTGCGCCGTCCTCTTCTTTCCCTTTAGACCACTGGATGCCCTTGTTGCCCATGACGACTATGGTAACTTCCCGTGAGGAGAGGTCAGTGACCTGGAAGCGCTCAGAGTAGAGCAAGGGCAGGAGCATCTCCAGGCTCATCAGGTATTTGAGCTTGAGGTTACAAACAGTGGCCTTGCATTCACTAAACTGCTGGATGAACCTTCTAAAGCGATAGCGGATCCTCTTCCGAGTCAAAAGGTTATACTCCTGGATGCGGTTTCTCATGCATCTCGGCAGGAAAGATTTGTAGCTAAAAGCAGTCAAGGGGTTGAAGTGGGATGACGAAATGGAGAAAAAACAAAAAGAGAAGGGGATGTGTAAGCTCAGAGAACATGTGTCTATTCTACTCAGCAAAATCAGCCAAAACTCTAATGAACTCTTAGAGTTCAGTCAGAACTCTTTTAGAAAAATAGTTTAAATGGAAATACAGTTCAAAGGAAGTTACAAAGTGTGAAATGTACTAGAGATACTAGTAGAAATTTATTTTCAACTGAACATTATAATAGAGAACACACACTAAAATGATCATGATGTTGAATGCATGACACTTGCCACCACTATAAAAAATTTCCCATCGAATTTGTCCCAGCCAGCCTGCACACAGTCAGCATCCCATGTTTTACAGGTAAGGACAGAGGCACCACTAGCATGATACTGCAGCTGTGGGGGATAATCATCGATATCTTTCCTTTTGTTGTCAGAACCTGATGTAGTACAGATGTTGTACTGATTTGAGCTGGATTCTGGTTTTCAGAAAAGCCAATTACTATCTCGCATTTTAGCAATTTGCAAGGACAAAAATGTTTACTAAAAATAAACCACTTTTCACTGGGATCCTCACGGAGATAGATTACATACAAGGTTAAGTATTTATTAGAGGTTCCAAAGTCTTCCCTTGTCCTTTGATACATAAAAGTTAATTCTTCTTTTCCACTTTATTAATTAGCATCATTAATTCAAAGCTCTTTGTCTAATCAATTTAAAAACATTTTAAATTCTGAATTCAAAAGAAGGTGGTATTCTGTATTGCAAAGGAGCGTACTTTACCTTGTTTCATTATAAATATCCACTGTTGACTGACCACTCTCTTTGGCGAGACGCATCATGTCCAGTACGGCCATACCCAGACACTCCTCCTGAGTTTCGTGGTTCACTGGAATATGAACCCAACCGTTCAGAAAGTCATTGCGCCACTGAAGAAGTTTAGGGGGAAAAAGTGTGTAGACAAAAATAATAATTAACAATGGCAGAGTAGAACAAAGCAACCAACTTGATTCAAAAGCAGGACTTTTTAACCCAGTAGAACCTAAAATTGTGTTTTCAAGTTTTTCATACTGTACCTTTGAACAAACAACAATAACAGTATAACAAACGTATAGGTTTGCTAAGACAGTAACAAACAGGAGGGGCTCCTGTCTCGTAGATTCATTATCCACCTATGACACGAGCTAGCCAGGACCTTAATTATTCTTAGCATTAAGATTTCATTTAAATGGGTGACGTAAAGTGCATCCATATATTTTACATATTAACAGGTTCTGATAGTTGAACGATTAAGGAAGCAGAACAATAAATAACAATACAATAACAACAACAGTGACTGAAGCTCTCTATATACAATTTGCGGTGTTCTCTAGAAAAATGTCACTGTGTTGACACACAACTCATGGTGTCAATGTGACAGGAGAGATTAAAAAAAGCAAGCAGTGGTGTGTATGTGTTTTGTGCGTGTCTGAAATTTGAAAAAGAATGTGGGCAAGAAAAAAACAGGCAGACCACTTACAACACTACTGCACATGAAATCTTACAAATATTAAAACAGAGGCACAAACAGACACAAGGAAGTTTGAAATACTTTGTTCCTTATTTGTGCTACTTACAAACTCATTCACACAACCTCACTTTCTGTTTTTCTCATCTGCACTAAACAAATGGCAGATGGGGGGTACTGGCAGTCACAGAAAGGCTTTATCTCCACCAAACTTTTTTTTCTGATCCAGTATTACAAATTAAACTGGATGAGTAAAGCACAGCTGTGCTTTCCTTGCAAAGGGTCACATCTTAGAGATCTTTTTTTTCTCTCACATGCACACTCTTTTGGGTAATATGTGTCAAGATTGTGACTAACCTGAGCAAACAGGTACGCCATGACGCGATCGTCCATCACAGGACTTTCCATCTCTTTGGACGAGCCACAGCGATGGGCGTAGGATGAATCGCTGCTGTTGTACCAGCCAGGGAAATAGAATCTGGACAGGAGGGGAAAATACTGAGGAATCCATATTTTAGAGCCAAAAACTGGAAAAAAAAAAAAGGCTGGCTTCTTACCTGATTCTGAAGTGTAGTTTTTCACTGGCTGAATGATGTATTTTGAAGACGTGATTAGGGGGGAACCAAATCCTGTCATTTTCCCTCATGAGTCCAAACAAATTGAAGTACAGTGGATTAATCTCTGAAAAGATGACAAAAGATCATGTAAAGTTTAGATGATTTTTTTAATCTTTTAGATTCTAAACAATAAAGACAAGTTTGTTACCATAACACTGCTGTTCATAAATCTGGGGGAGTATTAAACAAAAAAGGGGTATTTGATCAGTTGTCTAAAGTGGGATTAGAAGACACACAATGTCATCTTGCAGTAGGAAGCACTCACAGTGCTTCTTGTGACACAAGATAATGGGGACAAGTGTGCTGCCAAAGAGGAAGTCTGTTCAACCAGAACAGGGGAAGTAAAGTCAAGGTATAAAACAATGTTGATGCACACGTCCTACCATATTTCATTTATCAACACATCAAAGGTTTAATAAATGAAACACATTGGTAAAAAAAATAATTAAAAGAATCCAAAGCATTCAAAGGTTCAACTATATAACAGAACACCTGAACACAGCATACTGTTCAACATTCTGATTATAACAAATTATTAAAATCTAAATAAAATCATTCCAAGCAGTAAAACCAGTTTATTCAACCAGTAAATTAAGTATGAGTGTATTGAAAGTGAAAATGCACAAATTCACGCTGGTGATAACAAGAAATCATGCTGTAGCCTGCTCTCAAATATGATGGTAATCTAATAAGTAACATCCACATCCACTAAGCCACATAAAGGAGATGCCATGCCAAATATACAACTGTGGTTTAACCATGAAAGAGAATAGGAAAGCGGCATGGCGAAAGGAGGGCCGACGTAGGGATGGCAACAGAAAAAAACTGAAAGCGGCAAAAAGACAGTGTGTTTTTTTCCATGTCTTTAAATAAATAGACACAAAACCACAGCAAATAAAACCAAAGCAGTCAGTACACTCAAAATCCTCATTGGTGAGAAGCCCATTTAACTTCTTATAGCAGCCTGACTGACACTAACTCACCAGGATGATTTGCATTGTCCCAGAGATTAGGGATCTCCATGTAACACCCCACATTAGAATGCACCGCCAATTTATTGATTAACAAATGAGACACAGAAGTGAGCAGAAACAGTTACATCTACATGCTGAAAGTGTCACAACAAGCTCCCACGTACACATTAATGCGGATCAGAAAGCTTGGAACGATCAGAGTTTAAGAACTGTCTTTCTTTTAATTGCTCCGAAGTCTTAATCGTTTTGTTACATATCTGACCGCTGTTTCAGAGATGAAAATTAACCAACTTCTCACCCCCGCCCTTTTCAGGCTCAGAGTTCCCATTTGTTTCTCTTGACATGATTGTACCAGCAAAGTGTGACACTATGTTTGTTTTTTTCGGGAATGGTGAAATTTTATCTACATAATGCACAATGACACCTTGGCAAGAACAATCCAGAGCCAGAGTGCAACCAAGCACAGCTTTTTCCCACATTTGCACATTATGAACAGTTTGACTATACTTATAGATGACAGCCAAAAGAAAAGGTTCATATTTTGTTGCGACACATTTCTACATGTTTTGGTATCTTTTTTCCACGGAGGTGTACCACAAACAAAAGCAGAACTTCACACTGTTGCTTTTCTTACTATGAAAGGTGTGCAAACAGGACACTACAAATTCATCCAATTTTAAATTATTAAATTAATTAATTAATTATTATCACTATACAATACGGCACTTTGAACTGTAACTATGTTATTTCATAGTCCTTTCTATCCTCTGTTTTCCAATGCATAAAATAGAGGCTTTGTTATTTCATCAACAAGTTGGACAATTTTTAAGCAAATGCAGCACATTTGAATGAACTAAAGGACATTTTGGGGTGTTGGACGAATGGGAACTGAGATCACCACATGACTCACCACAGGCTTTTGCTGCAGTGATGCACAGTTCCTCTGCTACGTACTCTCCAGGAGAGAAAGTGAGCATGTTTTCTGAACGGTCATCCCCGCCCCGCATTTTTCCCGGGTGGAAAAGGTGGACAGTTAAACAAGCGTCTGAAGTTTCTTGCTTGATTTCTGACTCAGGATCCACGGGGGGAGAGCCACTGAGGAGTGTTGCTGGATTGGAGCAGGGCGCGTCCATGTCTGTCAGAAGTATACAGGCCATGTGCTGCTTAAGAAAGAAAAAAAAACAACCTGCCAAGGGAAAAGAAAATAATTAGAGACAGTTTGACAAAAATGAAACAGAGTATGCAATGGTCACATAGTCCTCTGGAGAAAGTGATTTAACCGTAAATTACTGTTACCTGACCAATTTGCATCAAAGAAACTCAAGAATGAAAGGATTGCTTTTAAATTTGAATCATTTTTGCATCACAAAATGCCTAGAAAATGATCACCAAATCTTCTCAGGAAAACAAAACAATACTAGTAACAGGCTGCCCGCTATTCATTTCACGGTGTTACAAAAGAGAACTGTTAACCTTCATGTTTCAGTGATGATCCCTATACTTTCTACTTTTTTCCAAGTGAACCTGGAAATTTCTGCTTTTGATGACTGTGAGAATTTAAGATCCACCAATAGTTACCTAAGGCTCATCTTTATGGCCATAAATGTAGATCACCAGGCATCTGAAATTGTTTTTGTGCCTTTTTATATCTTCAGAGTTTTTTAGAGATGGTAGATGGTACACTGTCAAAAATAGGGGGAAATAGTAGTATAATTATGTCTACTGAGGTCCTTTCTTGGCCTATGTACTCTTTATGGTTAATACGGCACATACAGGGGTTGGACAATGAAACTGAAACACTTCTCATTTTAGTGTGGGAGATTTCATGGCTAAATTTGACCAGCCTGGTGGCCAATCTTCATTAATTGCACATTGAACCAATAAGAGCAGACTGTGAAGGTCGAATTAGTAGGGTAAAAGCACAGTTTTGCTCAAAATATTGCAATGCACACAACATTATGGGTGACATAGCAGAGTTCAAAAGAGGACCAATTGTTGGTGCACGTCTTGCTGGCGCATCTGT
This sequence comes from Menidia beryllina, assembly GCA_013363375.1. Lineage (NCBI taxonomy): Eukaryota > Metazoa > Chordata > Actinopteri > Atheriniformes > Atherinopsidae > Menidia > Menidia beryllina. The sequence goes on along the minus strand of JABUIW010000124.1, from coordinate 5,437,731 downwards.
GACCCAGACAGCAAGTCTTTGTGATGTATCAAGAGCCGCGGTATCCAGGGTGATGTCAGCATACCACCAAGAAGGACGAACCACATCCAACAGGATTAACGGTGGACGCAAGAGGAAGCTGTCTTAAATGGATGTTCGGGTGCTAACGTGGATTGTATCCAAAAAACATAAAACCACGGCTGCCCAAATCACAGCAGAATTAAATGTGCACCTCAACTCTTCTGTTTCCACCAAAACTGTCCATTTGGAGCTCCACAGGGTCAATTTACACGGTCGGGCTGCTATAGCCAAACCTTTGGTCACTCATGCCAATGCCAAACGTCGGTTTCAATGGTGCAAGGAGCACAAATCTTGGGATGTGGACAATGTGAAACATGTATTGTTCTCTGATGAGTCCGCCTTTACTGTTTTCCCCACATCCGGGAGAGTTACGGGGAGGAGAAGCCCCAAAGAAGCGTACCACCCAGACTGTTGTATGCCCAGAGTGAAGCATGGGGGTGGATCAGTGATGGTTTGGGCTGCCATATCATGGCATTCCCTTGGCCCCATACTTGTGCTAGATGGGCGCGTCCCTGCCAAGGACTACCGAACCATTCTGGAGGACCATGTGCATCCAATGGTTCAAACACTGTATCCTGAAGGAGGTGCTGTGTATCAGGATGACAATGCATCAATACACACAGCAAGACTGGTGAAAGATTGGTTTGATGAACATGAAAGTGAAGTTGAACATCTCCTATGGCCTGCAGAGTCACCAGATCTCAATATTACTGAGCCACTTTGGGGTGTTTTGGAGGAGTGAGTCAGGAAACATTTTCCTCCACCAGCATCACGTCGTGACCTGGCCACTATCCTGCAAGAAGAATGGTCTAAAATCCCTCTGACCACTGTGCAGGACTTGTATATGTAATTCCCAAGACGAATTGACGCTGTATTGGCTGCAAAAGGGGGCCCTACACCATACTAATAAAGTATTGTGGTCCAAAACCAGGTGTTTCAGTTTCATTGTCCAACCCCTGTATTTGTGCTTTTAGAGGCCCTGAAAGGTACAATTATGTTACCAAGTAGTAAATGCCCAAACTACAAGGGTACACCAGCAGGATCCAGGTCTTTGGACCCCTAAAGATGCAGTTAGTATTTCTGACTATACTTTTCCTGTATATGTAACAATATTCATGCTGCAAATGCCTACTTTTGCACGAATTTAGGTTTTCTCTCAAGAGATATTTAAAGTCTGCATGCAACTGTATAACATCCCTATATTCATCACGGGCGCAAACGGAAAACCCTGTGACACTTAAGGCAGAGAGAAATCAGGCCAATTTAAACAACTGCTAAAAAGAATAAATCCCATTTGAATACATTTAAGACATGGGGGGGGTTCTGCTTTTGGCATGTGTGAATTCCGGCGGGTGTGGAGCTAGATGTTGGTTCACAGTCAGCAGTAAACTCATAAATATTTTTTGTACGGGTACAGCTGCAGATGGATCTAGTTGTGCATATCTAACATACCAGTTCTTTTCTTTAGGAAAATAGACACAGCCAAGCTTGAGGGCCTGATTGTAGCCCAACATTTGTATGCTTATCCTAATATTTCAAGAGGACATTGGCTTTTGGGCTCTCTGTATATTTTCTATTTAGCAAGAATCACAGCACTACAAAAAAACTTTAACTTTAAAGATATGGCATCTATGTAATTAGAGCTTAACAAATGAAGAAAAACACTGGGATCTAGTCATTTTGTCAGCATGTTTACACACCCAAAACGTTTATCACAGAGCAGACAGGCAGAGAGTTACCACAGCTTCTCCATCTGCCTTATCAGGACCTCAAAGTAGGCTGGCTCCGTGGCTATCAGCTCAGCCACACTTTGCTCCTTATCATGGCCCAGCTCCACCACTAATTGCTAGTGTCCCATCTTCAGAGGACATGCACTGGAAATTCCCCCCAAAAATACAGTTTTCTTTCTGTTACTGACACAGGATATTGGTTAGAATCCTCTGTTATTTTTCCTTATGGCCCAAAATGTGTACTATCTTCTTCTGCGTAACTCCTTGCTTGTCTTAGTTTCTGTGTGAAGACATTTCTTAATCTTGACCTATTGCAGAACGTCTTCCCTCATTGTGTTTCAGTTTTTTGTATAGGGGAGATTTTCTGTAGCAGGTTGTTAAATAGTTTGAATTACTTTTACATGGCACACACGTTCTTTTCTAAAGGTCAGTGTGTTAAAGACAAAATAAAATGACCATAGGTTTACTTAGGAGGAGCTAATCTGTTAGCACTGTTTGTTTCTATGGTCACACAGCTGAAGTGCGGGATAAAAGTCTAATTTGAAGTAAACACAGAATCTTTGCGTCGAAGCTCACCAGCAGAGTCCTAATGTGTATGTATTGGGAATTCACATGCGCTAATACAGCCTTCCACTTTTTTTACAAAAAAAGAACTTCGAGTATGGGCAGCATGTGGAGGTCGATTGGAAAGAGGTCCATTCAAACACGAGAGATTTTTCTCTTTTTTACAGCAGCTGCTGTCAAATTGAAACCTTTCACCCCAAACATAACATTCCATTGTACAGATGTCCACAACTAACACAGACAGCCAACAGAATGAGCAAGAGGTTCTGCCAAGGTTTCCCCAGGCTCCCAACAGCAGTTTCTTATCAACTTATTATGCAAAAAATTACTGCAGGGAATCTAAACATGGTCTAATCTTAGCTGATTTGGCTTAGTTTAATGTGAATCTATACAGGCCTAAAAGATCAGCACCTCGCCATTTCTGAACCGTCTGGAAAACAAAGGAAAAGGCCACCAAACCCAATTAGGAGGGAATGAAAGGATGAGAAACACTTCCTTGATATGTTCTGTTAACCTCTCAATGACAAAAAAAATGTATAGAAGAGGCCACATGAGAAAATGAGATGTGTGGTACGTAGGTCTTTCTTCACCTTTCTCTAGTGCGCATGTGCAATGCCTGTTTCTACACCTTCCCAGCTTGGTTACATCAAAAGTGACTTTGTCAAAGAGGTACGAGTCCGAAAAATACAAAAGAATATCTGTTACTCATAAAAAAACACAAGTGACCTCAATAAGAAAGCATATGGTAAATACCATAAGCTTTAGGTTGCTGACTATGAAATGAATTCGAGAGGATTTTCAATCTCACAGGAGTGTGTCAACTAAGCAGCTTAACTAAAAAAAGCAGGACTTTTATAATTCACTGGGCCATCCACATTCACTCTGTTATTTCCACTTGTTCCATCTTTTTCAAAGACCTGAATATGACGCCCAATGCAAGAATACCGTACTTTCCCCACTACATGTCCGTGTCATTCAATCTTCTTCCAGTAAAGGCTTGAATAAAATACCAGAGTGGATCCAGTAGCTCTGACAAATTATTCAAGACTGCCCACATACAGCCGAAACATTACATTATACAAGATTATATTACTTAAACAAGCATTTTTTTAAAAATCTGATTCACTGTTCATTGATTAATCATAGCCTGACTGGAATAAATGTAAAGTTCACTATGTCTTACTTCCTGAGCCCCGGGGTTCCCTTTTCATGGCATACAGTCAGAATAAGAATCCAGATTAGTGTGACTGGTTAGGGATGATTAAAACATTGCATGCTACATAGCTTCTGCATTCAAAAGCTAATCAAAAGCAGCATTCTCACATCTAAACTGGAAACTACCATCACTGAAAGGAATTGAGCTAACTTGCTCGCCAAATTAGCCACCTAAAGGATATGCATCAACTGAAACCACATGACAGTAACATCAGTCTACTCAGCTACCAGTATATGAGCTGAAGTTGCTAAAAAATGAATAGTCTGACTGTAACACGAAAGGCCTGCATCAACCCCCATAGAGCATACAGGCAGCTTGCCCCTTATGAAAAAAATATCAAATTATTGCTGTGTACTCAGGAGAGGAATGAAAATAAGATGGATATTCCAAATATTCCTCCCCAAACCTGTAGAAACCGAACTTCTACATAAAGCTAAATAAAGAACAATTGTGGATTTAGAACCTGTTGTGTTTGAAGACTGGCAAACAGGTGAACATTTAAAGTGTCAAATACCCTCATTTGAAATCAAATGAAGTGTTAGAGACATTTGACAAAAAGACACAAACAAACAACTAAAACCACACTTGCAGAACTGAAATAAAGACAATGGTGGTACGTTCCACATGACACCACGCTCATGACGAAGGTGTAATTTATTTAGTAAACGTAAGACAGTAAAAATAGTGGCCAGCACACCCAAAACCTGCCACGAGCATTTTTTGTGAATGAAGCGCAGAGTCTGGGTGGACCGTAGGCGTAGGTACAGCGGTTACTGTTTACACTACTGTTTTTACATAAATAAGAGATCTCTCTCTCCTTAGCCTCGTCAGCACTCCATTTAATCTCTTAATGGATTTGTTTAGGAGGGAGGCTGGCTGAGCAGAAGTTAAAGACAACATAACACTTCTCTATTAAAAATAAAGAGTTATCATGAGTTATTATGTTGGTTGATTTATACTCTCAAGCGACTATTCAAATGTTCGCTTTAGGGGCTTTTGATTTCAGATTACCACCATAACTCTGTGCAGAAAGCAACCACGTGGAACCCTTTAAATGTCTATGATCTATCATTTAACGACATAGAAACAACATTTGGGGAATCTCTGCTCTGTGCTGCAGCCAGTTAAAAGCAATAAATATAATAGCCATCAAAGCCTAAACACAATGCATTAGTAACCCTAACTTTGCATATCAGCTTTATGTTCAATTGACCCACAAATGAGCTATTTTACTATATCCAAGGC
>JABUIW010000124.1:5419903-5432906 GCA_013363375.1 Menidia beryllina | reverse complement strand
ATCAATCCTAATAATAAAAAAACAAAAAAACAAGAGCATTGCAGCACATGATCTGCACGCTGCCTGGGATGTGGAGAGCTGGGCAATCCTTTAACATGATTTAGTGAGACCTGAACGTGCCCTAAGTAGTCTGATACAGTGTAATACCACAGGTGTAACCCTGTCATTGTGAATCTTTTCATGCATAAGGGTCACTGCAGTGGTCAGATATCTAATAGCCATTTGCTTTTGTACATATGTTTTCTTTAATGTACATAGGCCACCCAAGTAGACACTGGTGCATCATCCAGTGAAAATAAAATAGTCCAATACTACATACTGTTTTAATACTTCAAGGGGTTGAATGAGCGGGAGTGAGAAAAGGAATTGCAGTTTTTATTACAGATGTCCTGAGGCAAAGTGGAAAATTCCCCCTGTGATCTGACCAATACAGTTTTGAATAGTGTTTTAGGCATTGTTGTTACTGAGTTAGATAAGTAAAAACAGAGAGGGATCTGCAGACGGATTGTTAGCACATGACATAAATGACATGAGCACGCATAATTTGCCATCTGAGTTCAATCTTTATAAGTGGTGTTGTGGTTAGCACCGTTACCAAACAGTCAGAGGGTTGCTGGTTCCTTTATGTGTGGAGTTTGCTTGCATTCTGGCTTCTTCCCACAGTCCAAAAACATGCTTGTTAGGGTAAGTTTGAAGTCTAAATAAATTGCCTTCAGGAGTGAGCGTGCACGGGTGTCTGTCTTGTTTGTCTCTCTTTGTGGTCCTGTGATGGAGCGGCCACCTGTCCAGGGTGTACCACCCCACTGACTTTGCATAATATGAGCTCATGATGATCCTGCCAGAGGAAATATTTCCCCCCAATGCATATTGTGAGTCTATTACACTATATTGCCAAAAGTATTTGCTCACCTGCCTTGACTCACATATGAGCTTAAGTGACATCCCGTTCCTAATCCATAGGGTTCAATATGACGTCGGTCCACCCTTTGCAGCTAGAACAGCTTCAACTCTTCTGGGAAGGCTGTCCACAAGGTTTAGGAGTGTGTTTATGGGAATTTTTGACCATTCTTCCAGAAGCGCATTTGTGAGGTCGCACACTGATGTTGGACGAGAAGGCCTGGCTCTCAGTCTCCGCTCTAATTCATCCCAAAGGTGTTCTATCGGGTTGAGGTCAGGACTCTGTGCAGGCCAGTCAAGTTCATCCACACCAGACTCTGTCATCCATGTCTTTATGGACCTTGCTTTGTGCACTGGTGCACAGTCATGTTGGAAGAGGAAGGGGCCAGCTCCAAACTGTTCCCACAAAGTTGGGAGCATGGAATTGTCCAAAATGTCTTGGTATGCTGAAGCATTCAGAGTTCCTTTCACTGGAACTAAGGGGCCAAGCCCAGCTCCTGAAAAACAACCCCACACCATAATCCCCCCTCCACCAAACTTTACACTTGGCACAATGCAGTCAGACAAGTACCGTTCTCCTGGCAACCGCCAAACCCAGACCCGTCCATCAGATTGCCAGATGGAGAAGCGCGATTCGTCACTCCAGAGAACGCGTCTCCACTGCTCTAGAGTCCAGTGGCGGCGTGCTTTACACCACCGCATCCGACGCTTTGCATTGCACTTGGTGATGTATGGCTTGGATGCAGCTGCTCGACCATGGAAACCCATTCCATGAAGCTCTCTGCGCACTGTTCTTGAGCTAATCTGAAGGCCACATGAAGTTTGGAGGTCTGTAGTGATTGACTCTGCAGAAAGTTGGCGACCTCTTCGCACTATGCGCGTCAGCATCCGCTGACCCCGCTCCGTCAGTTTACGTGGCCTACCACTTCGTGGCTGAGTTGCTGTCGTTCCCAAACACTTCCATTTTCTTATAATACAGCTGACAGTTGACTGTGGAATATTTAGGAGCGAGGAAATTTCACGACTGGATTTGTTGCACAGGTGGCATCCTATCACAGTTCCACGCTGGAATTCACTGAGCTCCTGAGAGCGACCCATTCTTTCACAAATGTTTGTAAAAACAGTCTGCATGCCTAGGTGCTTGAATTTATACACCTGTGGCCATGGAAGTGATTGGAACACCTGATTCCGATAATTTGGATGGGTGAGCAAATACTTTTGGCAATATAGTGTATGTCAAACATATCCTTATTAATTAAAGCAGCAAGAGGTAAAAGCCACATTTTTTAAAATTCCCTCCATTAAGTGACTGTTTAAGTGTGTGAATCAGTTTATGTCTCTCTGTGGGGACATTTCGCTACACTCAACTAAAAATATGAAAACATTGTCTTTTTTTGTTTTGTATAGTGTGTGTGTTTTTTGTTTGAAAATAATAAAATGAAGACTTCCTTGAACAAAAGGTTCTTGATTGATGGATAGCTTTCTGTTCTTGAACATGCTAAGACCTTAAAGTCATGCTAATTCAAGGAAATCAAACCAATTTTTTTCCCCGTTTCAGTGGCAGCCGGGTTGGCCGACAGAGCAAAGAGGTTTTAATGAAAATGTTTCACAAAGCTGTCACCGAGACAAAGCATCAGTGCGACCAGACCTAGCTTTGGATAGACAGAGTAGTGAAGAAGCAAAAAAAATAAAACTAAATAAAAAATTAATTTGATTCCCTTTCTTATTATTATGGTTTAGACAGCGGTTGATGATCAAACCTATTTATTTTCAAATTGTCACTGATTTTTATTTTGAGGGTGAGATGGGGGAAAAAAGCAAAAAAAGCAAATGGGAACACTTATTAAGAAGAAGAGCTAAACTTTTTGTATCTATAAATACTTATGCAAAAAACTAAAAAGAACAGAAGAAAAACACATTTTTGGATGATACAGTAAAGACGGAAAGGACATTTCAACAGTTGGCTGAACAAAAAAGAGATTGCTCATGCTTTTGGCTCAACATGAATCAAATGAATCCATTCTGGATTGAAACCGCCAACTGAAAACAGCTGTAATAATCACTTCCAACTGCAGTCCTCTGTTGAACACCTGCTACACGTTCTAGAGACAGACAAGTCTGAAGACTACAATGGGCTTTTATTCAATATACTTCCACTAATGGTCCCCACATGCTTCAACTGATTCAGTAAATACATATTTCTATGTGGGACCACAGTGACACTGCACTGGTGTCTCTCTTTGGGGCTCATTTGGAACTATAACTTCATTTATTTAATTTGCACCACACGGCCACTGGATGATGAACCTCATCACCAGACTGAACCCAAAGATTTTCTCAAGACAGACAAAGTTTGTTGTCCTGATTTATACTAAACAAAAACAAACAAAAAAACACAAGTGGGCAATGTATGAATTAATGTCTTCATTGGGAGACCATTGCATCCCAGATGACATAAAATAAAGACATGTGATGATTCATTGGGATATTTAGAAACGTAAATTGTATATTTCAGACACAAAATCTTCATGAATGAATTTCTTGTGAGTGAAAAGAGAAACATATGGAAACGATTGCTTTCAGGGGAAATTCACAGGGCGCGCTGTGAGAAAGCTGCAGCAGGCTGAGCTTTGTCGCCACCATGCTGTTTGTATCAAGAAATGCACCTTTTTGATGATTTAAACATTCTCCCATCTTTTCAGTTGCTGGGACACCTTGGAAACAACGTAAGAATGTAGGTCAGCTTCGGGAAACAAAAGAGTTAATTAGTTCCTGTGCTTCTGAGGAACACACTTGCTCTCTCTCACTCACACACACACACAAACTGATTATCACAGTCAGCATTATCCCCAGAAGGGAGCAGATGGAAGCAGGGACTGACTGTCACCTCACCACTTGGAAATGCATCTAGTCATCTTTTCTGGGTGAACCCAGCATGTCTCTTTCCTAGATAGCGACAGGGATTTGAAAGCTTTGGATCTGGGATTGGACGTGTGGAATCTATTTGGTTGTAGTTTTCAACAAAAACGAGCATCTTTTATCCCGAACTGGCTCCGGATGAGCCAGCAGTTTAAAGGTGGGGCTAGATCATCGACTCCCTGTGGGTCTTCAGCCTGTTTTACAAACTGTACATATGCTCTGTCTTAAGACCAGGAATTAATGAGTTATAATTCAAATATGGATATAGACTTACGTATCTACCGTCACTATTTCCATTTATTTAATCATGCTGTAATCTAGTCATGATAAGTCATTTCTAAGTATCCAAAGTGAAGATGTAGACGAACTATAAATGATAATAAGGATAATCCTCAACTCTTACAGAATAACTCGACTGTGCACCTTTGAAATCCAGAGGACTCATCATGTCAGGCTCCTCTGACACTCTACAGTTCAGCCTGCCCACCCATGGGGACGCCATCCTTTGCAAAATGAATGTTCTCCGGGAAGAGAATCGATTCTGCGATATCACACTCATCATCGGGGGTTCCAGCGTCTCCGCTGCCCAGACAGCCCGTTTCCACGGCCACAGAGTGGTGCTTGCAGCTTCCTCCGACTTCCTACGCGATCAGTTCCTGCTCCATGAAGAGCAGGCAGAACTGAGTGTGGGTGTAGTTTCCAGTGCGAGAGTTGCCAAGACTCTGCTGCTGTCCTGCTACACTGGACTCCTAGAGGTGCAGCATAACCTGATTCAGTTTTTTACACACACAAAAAATGTCTTGTTCAGTGTGCAGTCAAGGGGAAATCACCACAGAGATTACTGACATGCAACATACCCATTACTGTCTCAAATGGCCGGAAAATTACTCCATCAGTTTCTGACATGTGAAACGTCCATTTTGGTTTGACTTTGACAGTTTTAGTTCTTTCTCATAGTTAACTAAATGTACTTGTTTGCTTTTTCTATAACCACTTCACAGGTTCCTCTGAGGGAGCTGGTGAGCTATCTGGTTGCAGCCAGCGCGCTCCGTATGAGCCAGGTGGTGGAAAAATGTACCCAGGCCCTCTCCCACTGCCTCAGCTCCATCCCGGTTTGTTTAAAACTGGAGAGACACTTCGAGGATGAAGTAAAACAGCAGCTGGACAGCGGCCGGCCAAGTTCCGTCTCTGAAACTCTGGGAGAAAAGGATGCAGTCCCTCCACATATCCAGGAAGCAAATACCAAGGAAGAGGAAGCTGCTGACCAAGTAGACCAAGAAGCTGAGATGGTAGAAGACAGGGTAGAAGAGAAAACTAAGCTGGGGACAAGTGAAGATGGAGCATTTAGTCCTGCCACTGTGGAGTTGGAGGAGAGTAGCGTCACAGAGTCCATTTGCAACACTTCAGCATACCTCAAGTACAGTCCAGCCCCTCATTCAGTTTTCCAAGAGCCCAGCACGGGAAGTTTTGGAACTTGTGAGGATTTAGTGGACGCCGTTCAGACACAGGAAAGACAAACACAAGAGCCAACGTCAGAGGGCACACTGGCCGTGCGACTGCACGGAGATGAAGCGGAGGACTCGGACAGCCCGTCGGCTCAAAGGCCGTACCTGTGCAGGAGGTGCGACAGAATCTTCCAGCACCTGGAGAACTACATGAGGCACCTGAAGGAACACAGGCAACACCTCTGTTTGGTCTGCGGGGAAGGCTTCTCCCAGAGGAGCAAACTGACTCGGCACATCCACGTCCACACGGGCGTCAAGCTTTTCCGATGCCCGCTGTGCCACCGGCAGTTCACCCAGAGGGGGGCGCTGCAGGAGCACCTCCACCTGCACACGCGGGACGGGTCCCGCCCGGGTGCCGCGCACCCCGCTCACAAGCCAGGCCTCAGGGAGCACCTGAGCGGGGGGAAACCCAGCCAGCAGGAGGTGCCCAGGAAAGCCCAGACACAAGGGCACCATGAATCTGGAACAATGTAATTAGCTTTTTTAGCTGGTCTTATTTGCTTTATGAAAAAACCTTGTTGCTCAAAAGAGAGTGCAATACCCCTTTTTTTTCCAAATGAATTGCTTGTAATTTAGAATATATGTGCAAAAACGGCATCAGCTACATATTGCACACCAGCCTTTTGCTTCAGGCTTGGTCACCATTACCAAAGAATAAAGACCTCTGACCCTCAAATGACTGGGCAGTTATTATATTGATTCTGCCATGGATAAATGGTCCAGTTTTGGGTCACTGTGTACGAGTTTTTGGACAGATTTTAGTCATACTGACTGATCTTCATCAAAAAACCCAAATTGGAAATGACTTCAACAGCACAAATCTACAGCACTGAATTTTCCTGTAGACTTTAACCATTTTAAGCTGATTTCCAAAGACATGAACAGGAGCTGTGATGTCTCTGTTGTTATTTCTGTAGTAACAGCTTAGTGAGTGATACTCTGTAATTACGCTGTAATAAGCTGTAATAAGTATTTTTTTTTAAAAAAATGTTTTTCCTTTCATCAAAAAATAGCAAGCAAATAATAAATTTACTGACTTGGAGGATGTAAAAAAAACTGAGAAATTAATAATTTAGTGTTATACCTAAGTTTTAAAAGGAAGCACTGCCGAACAACTTCAACCCCGTCTGACAGGATGAGAGCCAAATTGTTAAAGGGCTTGCAACCAATGCACACATTTTGTGTGCATTGGTGCCTTTTTTCCCTGTGTCCCCATAGATTATTGTCTTTTACAAAGAAGATAAGCTACATGTAACAGGGTAAGTCGCAAAAAAAAAAGATTGTTTTATCGAGGGTTTGAGAAGAAAATATTTGTCATTTTAATGCATTCACACACCCTTGCAATTTAATTCTCAAGATTTTTAGTTCACATGAGAAACAACATGCCGTCATGCCCCAGTGAGTCGTCAGACTGGCATTGATTTACCTTTTGACCCCTGTGAAATCGTGTGCAGCTCACTGAGCGTGACTCTGTAAGTGAGTGGGTTCCCCCGCAGAGCTGAGAGCTCTCTAGCTTGTCTCCATCCTTTATGTCTTCTGTGGTCCCTCAGTTATTCTATTTGGCCCAGAAATGTCACTGTTGCTCATCTCACAGAATGGAATGGTGGCCGGTGGGCATCTGAAACACCACAGGCTCTGTGTGCAGACACAAAGAGGGCTTGGTAGGATGTGCGTCCAAACACATAGGAGATTGTGCAAATGTGTATCTGTGTGTTAGGCCAAGGAAGATTAAATCATGTGATTGTTCCAGTGATGGCAAATCCTCTTTTTTTCTATTCACAGCAACAGCATTTATCTTCTCCCTGAAGTAGGTCAAATGCTTGTGTGAACATGTGAATGCACACACAACCGTATTCATAACCCACATACACAAAAATAGACAACGGGCACAGTGGATCACGCACCTACATTATGAATGAGAGTCTGGGAGGTACTCTGTATGAGGAGTAGTGTATTTTGATTTCATAACACAAAATACACCGAGCTTAAAGAAACAAAGAGCTTAAAGCTTTCAAATGTATTAATTTGTTCATGTTGGTCATTTTTCCATCTACTGGTCCTTAATGAAACCATCCAATGTTTTGGTGCACAAAATATGCAAATTCAGCCTGGTGTGTTTTGTTTTGTCGAAAATGGTCTTTAAGTCACTCCTGGTGGTCACTGCTGATCTTTGATTTGTATTCCCAGGGATTTACTGTAAATTTGAACTATGGGGATACACAGAAATTGTCTTGGGAAGATTAAAGAAAAGTGTTGAAATGCTTAAAGTGAGGTTCGTACAACTTCCTTCAGCTAATTTATTTTTCTTGATTTCAACCCGTACTGATGACATCTTTAGCTATTATAGCCGACCAACAGGTCAGAAGCCTGAAGTTAAAACCCGGGAAATACCCTGTAATTTGATGGCAGAACCGCTGCCAGCATATTCAGGATGCAGTTATGGTAAACACATTAAGAAACTAGAAAATAACAAAGATGAACCATTCTGTCTTATCCAACTCAAATCAGTTCAGTTGCATTCATATTGTCCTAAATCACAACAAATTCGATCTCTAAGCTTCACAAAATAAATTCAATTTCAAGCCATTTAGGATAAAATTAATTGTACTTCAACTATGTGTTATTGATTACTATGAACATCCTCATGCTGCCCTATACTGGCCTTCTCTTGATCCCACAATGCACACAGCAGCTGTTAAGGGAAGGCTGTTGCATGTTTACTGCTGGGATTGGTTCTCTAGGATGTACCAGGTGGTGAATTTGAATCACATAGTGTCCTCATAAATAAGGCCGCCTCCTATGCAGTGTGCAGCACATTATTTATACAAGCATTATTACTCTAAGGTGTAGATGCATTTAGCTGTGTGAGGCCCATGTGGCCACTGGGTACCTATGATACAAGTCTCACTGAAGACTTAATCTGTTATAAACAACAAGGTAATTCTATATCCAATTAATAGGATTACAGCTTTGACAAGTTGGTGAATGCCAGCTGCCTGAATGGTGTTATCTGCTTGTAAACTGGGTCTAATCTGTGTCCACCTACACACACACATTTGTTCAACAGCCATTTATGCCAGATATTTTAATATAATAAAACGTCTGTTGAGATAAAGAATTTGACTACTCAAATGGCCCTAACTGGACTATTCAGCCTGACTCCTTCGTTCGGGACTAGGTTGGAGAGGTTTGACATGGCAGGATGGCAGAGGCGCAGCACGCTTCTTCTTCCGCTTCTTTTCTTCCCCGAGCAGAAGTGAAAAGAAGAAGAAAAAGCGCGCAGTGTGGCTGTGTGCTGAACTTCCTCCTGACGGGCGCACTTGTCAAAGCGCATCCCTCCCTCCCTCCTCCCCTCCTACCTCCTCTCCTCTCCTCCCTCCCTCCTGCCATCGCTCTGCCTCTCGGTCTGTTTCTTTAAAACCAACCAGCCCACGCCTCGAAAAGCGGCTTGTTCCGGCTTGCCCCTTTACATCTTTTTATCCTTGCTCACAACATTAAAATAGTGCCCGCCGACTCTACGCCCCCCCCCCCTCCATTTGCACCGTTTCGGGCCTGACCCCGTCGGCCGTGCACGTCGTGCGGGGAGCGTGCGCGATGCGTGTCTCTGCGGCTGTGCGTCCGCGCGGCCGGGCGGCGGCGGCGAGTCTGAGGCGCAGCTCCGGCACCGTCACCGTCACCATCACCGTCTCCACCTCCACCGGCGGAGCGATACCGCCGTCTCCGCTCCGCTCCGGGCGCGCGGCTCTCCGCACCTGAGCGTCCGTCAGCAGCGTCGCAAAAAAAAAAAAAAGAAAAAAAAGAAAAGGGGGGCTCGACGCCGGGCCGTGGCACCTGTGTGCGTGTACTGCGCTGAAATGCGGGGTCGGATCGCTCCGGTTTCTAGAGTCATCCGTCCGGGGCTGCGGCTGCTCTGCAACTGAGGAGAGAGATTAGCTTTTTTTTCGATGCTTTCGTTTGGGCGTCCGTGAAGATGTTTACTCCAGTGCGCCTGTAAAGAGTGTGAGGTAAGTGACTTAGAGAGGATGCGCTACGCTGGGGTTCACGCTTCTTTTCTCCCCCCCTCGCAGGTGGAGGTTTAAGATGTGTTATATGTTTGCAATACCTTTCACACTTTAATGCTGTTTGAGTAGGCTACATCTCCACCCACCCCTCCACCATCCAATTGTTTACCGTCTTATAGCAGCTGCTGAATTTTGGTTTTAAAAAAATTAATTCTCCTGTGGGCTCATTACAAAATACATGAAAGTGGAGCTGAGAGGAAACTGTGAGGCGTTTGCTGGCTGTGTGGTTGTCAGTGCAAAGCAGGGATTGATAACAGAGGGGGGAGCATTCAGAGTAGATGTGCCATTGTAATGGTGGAGAATGAGTGATGTTTCCTCTGGGGTGTGCAGAGTGGAACGTAAACAATGGTCAAACATTTCTAGTAAATTCACCGTCACCGCTCTCAGAGTGATCCCAGTCCCCCCCCCCCCCGCTCAGGAGCTGCTCCAACTGCACTCCGAGAGGCAGCGCTGTCACCATAAAGTTAAAGCACGCGGCCATCTGCCATGTCACCGGTTACTGAGTAACCTGCTCACACGCAATGGGAAGCAACTCGATTTTCTAACATTATGAAGCGGACCGGACAACTCCCGTTACAGCAGACACATATAGACACACGCTGCTGCATAAACCCCGCTCCAGTCTGCAGCTCCTGACTGCCCCTGCCTCCCATCCAGGCACAGCCCCCACGTAAACACACACACGCACGGGATGACATGCACAATGAATAAATAATCAGTCAAACCCACACACCCTTCCATCAGGCGCACATGAAACAACAAGACACTGAAACTGTGATTCTGTTGCTGTATACCTTGAGGAACTGACAAATGACACAGATCCAAATACGGCACGGGCATCTTTATGGCCTCGTACAAAAACATTGTTTGGTGTTGTATCTGTGCCAGCACGTTGTGGGATGGTTTCAACTGGCAGGACTGCATCTGGGGTTTTGTTGCTTCTAGTTCCTGTTGGAGTCTTTCAGACTATTAAAGTTTAACTTTCTGGTGACTTTGTACCTGAAAGGGAAATAGAAAGTTAGCGTTCACGTAAACACGGCCAAAGTTTGTTCAAGTCATGCTGCGAGAAAAGACTTTTTCAAGCATTTCCATTTGTTCTGTGTTAAACAGTGCGGTGGGTGTGAGCTTTCACTTTTGCGGTTTCCTCTGCTGTTGGAGGTTGTGCTGGTGGCTCTCCACGTGAGTTCCCTTCAAAAGAGAAAAATAGAACCGTGCACTTTTACACAAATACCTGAACGTGCTTGTTCAAGCTGTGAGCTCCTGTTGCATATGAGGTTTTCAGAATTAAGTATTTTCTTCTGCTAGTATTGCTGAGCGTCATTATTCTTTGTTTCTGGTGGAAACAGCCTAAGTCCAATAACGCCACCCTGCTTGCACCACATGGATGGTCGGGATTCTGAGATCACAGCCAGAGCATATCTTCTAATATGTGTCAAAACACTTTTTTTTTTGTTTTTTGCATGTATTGATGCGCCATGCTAAGACCCATTTTGATGCCTCTGGCTTTTACTGATCTACTTTTACTTTGCAATGGTCAGTATTAATGGAAACTGGGTGATAAATAGCTGTTTACATGTGATATAATTCATCCCACAATCAATTCTGAATACACTGAATTGGGCTGTATCTCTGAATCTTAAAGCACTTCAAAGATAATAAAGTGTCAAGTTCAGTTTATTCAAATACAATCATTTTCCATCCATCTTCTATACCACTTATTCCCAATTCCAAATTGGTCCAGTGTGCAAAGAGGCGACTGTGGAGAGAAAAACTACCTTTCAACAAGGAGAGAAGCAAACTCAGGGGGGGCAGTCTTCTGCCTCCACCAGCTGGGGGATGACAAGGCAGGAAAGAGGACAGTAAGCGTCATGCCAGCAGGGATGCCTGCAGAGAAAGAGAAGCAAAGGCTAATAAAAACAATCATATGTGTTCAGTTACAGGAAAGAGAGGAGAAGGGCATCATGGGATGTATCAGAGTGACATCAACTTTGTCTGAACCATGCACTGTGCTAGTTTCAGTTTGGCTGAGAACGTAACTGTTCTGCTGTTGACATATCGTGGACTCATCCATCACTCATCCTCCTCGTGTGTCTCTGCAGTGACAGGGTGCAGTGGAGGTAACGGTTCCACCTCGTTCCACTGGGTCCACTACAATACTGAGCTGGAGCCAAAGAGAAAAAATGCTCGTGATGCAGCACAGAGAGAAACTACTTGCTCCCTGACTCAAAGTCTTGCTGAGCAACCCATTAGTCTGAATTTAATGTTGAAAGTTCAAACCTCTGGAGACCACAAATATGAATAATTGCAATTTCCTTCTCAACCAAAAGAATTAGCGGAACCATGCAGGGTTATGCGGAGACTGAACTTCAAAATGAAGATGTTAGTTTTCAAGCAAAAGTGAACTAGATTTTCTTTAAAGAAAGATTTGTATGCGTCTGTGTTTTGCATGTGTCCTGAAATGGGCACTCTGTTCTTCTTAGGTCTAAGGAGTCATCCACCATTTGTCAGAAACTCAGTAGGTGTTTTCTTTTCAATTTAAAGTCCTGGAACTGAATTAAAAAAAAAAAGGTAGAGTATTGCAGATCAAACCAAGGGTAGGGCGAGTCAACATTTCTGTTGTGTGTGTTCGGAGTAATCAGAAACCTAAAAAAAAAGTTACTAAAAAAACGTAATAGTTTCATTCGCTCACATCACCAAAATGGTCAACATCTACTAAAGATATTTTAGCAACATGTCATCTGAGTTCATGTGAACCCACCTGCCTAACTATAAGCCAGTATTTGATGTGTTGTAGCTATGTACTTCTTCTTCATTGGCTACCTGTTCCATGTTGAGTCCTTCTACCCTCCATTTCAAGATGCAGGATGGTGGTTTCTATGGGAAACCACTATGCCAAGAACAAAGCTGCTAAATTGCATGTTATTGGCTGAAAATGGCTGCAAGATCTTGAATTGTACAGCCTAGCTTTAGCATAGATGCTTCCTCCTGTTTCTCCCTCGGAGAACATATTTTGGAGAGCTGTCCATGTGGGTAAGTGAGCCTTTAACCTTAATTTAACTAAATCAAATTGTAATCAAATCATGTGGCTCCAAACTGGAAAAAAAGTGAGCAGAGTGACAATGTTTTTAAAAAATTCCATGTTATGAAAAACACTTTCTAAAAACATTTATGTGTGAACTTCCTTTAAAACTTTGCCAAAGGAAACTCCAGATGCCCTCCCCAACGCTTAGATGGGGGGGGGGGGGGGGGGCTTAGAGAGGATTCATTGCAATCCTCAGCCAGATGATAGTCAGCCAACTGTTGGCTGTAAAGACACAATGTACTTCTCATCCTCCTCCGCTAGCTCGGCGGAGTGGGTGTCTCTGCAGACCCTTGCAACAAACAGCTCAGCCAAACCTTCTTTCAACAGGCCTAACAGACTCAAATGTTTGTTGAGATCCATTGCATGCACATTGCATATGCTCAGTCATCCCTGATCTAGTCTTACATTTCTCAGCCTGGAGTTTTCCCCCTGATGAGGATCTTGATGAGGAAGTCCTGGTCTGCTATAAAAACACACGCCCACTTCTTCTGTCACAAGACCTGAAGTAGTCATGGCCTGGGGGAAGGGGGGGGGGGGGG